>BEXV01002997.1:11947-29351 GCA_003118195.1 Hemicentrotus pulcherrimus | reverse complement strand
GAGGTCACTAACAGGTGGCAATCTCATTAACTCAGCTCTCAACCAATATATGAAAAAGAGGATCTTTGGGGACCAACGGGCACCGATTTGGGAAGTTTTCTAGATAGAGGGAGCAAGAAGCTACAAATAGGACAGTGGGGCTTTAAACACAGTAGGTCAGGTTCAGGTGTGTAATGGAGTCAGCCAGTGGAGTACTGAGGGTCCTGGGGGTATTGGGGGCAATCAAATATGGGGGAGGGTCTTAAAATATTAGGTATCAGAGTGAGGGAGGATACCTGAGGGGGTCATACACTAATATTACCTCATTATCCGACGAGACCCCCCTTTCTCTCTCTCTCTCTCTCTCGCTTTCTCGAGCTCCATTAAAAAAAAAGTTACTTAATAAAGCGCTTACCGACGAAGTCTCTAAGCGCTAAAAAAATGCCGTGACCAGGATACGAAGCGGGGTTATTACGGCCACAACGCAATGTCCTAACCACTAGACGATCACGGCTTGCTGGGCTCGGTAGGGGCACACAGCCAATTCCCCCTGAACAACACCACTTTTATTCACATAAGGGTTCAAGTAAGAGACTAACCCATGACCTAATTGCTTTTAAAACAAATCCCTTTAATCGCAATTCACAAAATGAAAGTCCCCAAAATGCGATCCTAACTGGTTGGCAAATTCGTTGGCTATAGCTACGGTAAAATGATAAAATAGGTTACAATTCTTTATAAGCTGTACTTTTTATTGTTTATTTATGGAAAACAGGAGATTTCGGAGTGAGCAGTTTCGAAAAGATGGTTTCATTGTTGAGGTAGACAAAACTGATCTGTCACCTAAAACCTTGAAGTTGGTCTGTGTTGCTGACTGCATTTGGTGAGCAGCTTTCACTAATACAATTTTGATACGTTAATAGTGACAATTGACAAAATGAATGTTTTAAATCTCAATATTTGTTAGCTCCATGATTTGTGTATAATATCGTCTCATAAACAGAATTAATTTTTTTTTTAATGAAAATCGTAATGGGAAGTCACCCTAGCTTCCATAGATACATATTGATACTAGTGAAAATATATTTATCTTGACGTTAAATCAAAGCACGCAATTTATAAGAAAAGAAACGGCTTTTAACAGATGTGACATTTTGGTCAAATTTCTAGGGTAACTAGGGGTTGAGTTTGCCATGACGGGGTTTAGGGTGATGTACAATGGCTAGCCGAGGGCTGAAGTTGGGAATGACCCAGTTTGTTCATACAATGCTCATGGGGAGGATAAAGGTTGTTTGTACCAAATTATGCTGCACTACCAAAGATCAAGATACATTAATCTTGATCTAAGGAGACACGAGAAGAAGAAGAAAGAAGAAGTCCAAATTATTGTATAAATAATATTGGAAACGTGCTCATGAAAATTATCTATTCAAAAGAAGTATTTTAATAAACAAGCACCTCCGCAATGATTTTGGCATGGATTATTCTAAAATGGATTAAGTGGGGCTTCTCAATGATAAAACGATCTGAGGATACTTAAAGGTGATTTGTACCATGTTATAACGAAATGGTCTATTCGATAAGCGTTGGAAAATTGGCCGGAAAAAAGCTTTCGTGACATGGTCGACCATTCCATATTCATGACTTTGATTTTGGTGCCATTTTTTCTTCTTTAACTTTTAAAGCATCGCTGCACTCCCGAATGCCAAATTGCATTCCTTGTTGCACGTCGATGACGTCATAGTGAAAGTGAATCGACAAACGCTTCCCTCTATAGACTTCTGCTACATACTCTTTAGAACAACAGACGAAAATAAGGTAAGGTCCGAATACACTCCTAAAAATCCTGACCTTCTCATCGATGACGTTCTGGGTCTCTATAATCACAAACAACTCTTTCATATTATTAATTTCATTCAACAATCTGTCAAAATCATGCTTTGGTGCCGATCTTGATTTAGGAAGGCAAAATATTTCTGTGATAGTTTGTAATTTGATACTCTAGAGTGCCAGGTGTCACCATATTCCCACAAAAAAGTATAATTTAAGTAACTGCATGATTATGTCAACATGAAATCATAATAATTTTCCATTTTCACCCTATCGCAAACACTTTCGAAAATCAACCCCGGGACGTGCAATGCCAATAGCCTTTTCTGTTTTTTCCCAGAATGATTATGTTCGGATTCCGTAAAATGTAAATGCCATGTTCGCACATAATAGGTGACTGACGACGCTATTTAAACTGCCTCATGATGACTTTTGAAATTCATTAACACTTTGGTTACTTCACTCGCCTCTCTACACAGTCGCTCATTTGCCAAAAGTGTAATTTTGCACAATAAGGCTAAAAGGATTGACGAAAGGATTATTCCCAAACCCATCTCCTTTCTCGGTTAGCTCCATCAGAAACCATTTAACACTGATATAGATTAGTCTTGCACTGGAAACTGTTAAGGAATCTTGAAGCCTTTGGTATATTATGCATACATAGTGGCACCGGGAGATTATTTGCGCGGCATATAACAGAAATATGTTTACAATTATTAGAAACTAATATTTTCCTTCTTAAAATTCAATTTCATAATACAGGTACAGCTCCATATCAAAAGGGTAGTACATGGCATCCTGTGTCACGTGATCTTGTCAGCAAATGGGGACGTCGATTCTCTGGGTCTCGAATTCGGGAACCAAAGTCAAGGCAATGAGGTACTCGTCTTTTTATTCGAATCATTTTAATGCCGTAAGAACGTTACTCGCATCCTAATATGAACTATTTACCCATAATATATTAAATAGTATAACATTATAGATATATATATATATATATATACTGCGGGCTTTGATCACCAAACAATATACGATGTACTGTTGGAAAAAAGTTACCCTACAATTAATTACCTAAGTTTCCATTGAGCGAGCGGGATAAAATATGCATTTTTACCAAGCATAATTTCTGAGGGGTTGGGATTAAATAGTGCTGACTAATTGCTCTCGATATTTCAACAAATAGATATTTACCTTAATTTTTTTTTTTATTATCAAACTCTCCTTCAGGTTACAGCTATTCATAGCGAAGGACTCGTTGCCAAGAGTGGTAGCCCTTCTCGACCACACACGCATGGTGTCGTGAACGGTGGAATGCTGGTAAATTGGGGCTTAGTTGAGATAAACCAGTCACCAGTTTCTTTCGACAGCTCACCAGCAGACGTACGTTTTTGATGTTCTGAACTTTTTCATTAATGTATTGAATGACACAATAGTATCTTTCACAATTCACAGCCCATTAAAGATTGAATGTTATATATGTTATAGGTTGTGGCAAAAAATTGGATTAATCTAGTTTAGTCTCATGCTGTTCACTTACATTCATATAAGGCCTATTTAGTCCACTATTTTGATGTACAGCAAACCGTGATTTAAGTGACTAATGGTGGAAATCTGAAAGGAACTCTCGGTCAAGAGAGATGGGAAATGATTTGGTACAGTAAGTGGTACTATTCGCTCTCTGACTTGTTAATGTAAATAACCACAACGGATTTATGCAAGTCTCCTACTTCAGCTTATTCCTCTTCTTCGTTTTTTTTTCTTCTTCTTCATATTCATCTTCTCCTTCATCATATCTTTTTCTACTTTTTCTTCTTCTTTCTCTTCTACTCTTTCTTTTTCATTTTTTCTTCTCATTCTTTTTCTTCTATATATTCTTACTTCTTATTCTCCTTTTCTTCTCCTTCTTTGTGTAGTTATTATCGTCATCATCATCATTATCATTATTATTATTATCTCTATATTGTTTTATCATCATCCAATATCTTGAATATCACTATGATGAATGTTTCTATTCAATTGTAGGTACGGAATCAAATTCAGCGCTCAGGATGTGAGCTAGCTCTTGTTTTCATTCCAATGGACATCATCAACGTCTTTAAGAAAGAGCCGTGTGGAGAAAGCACTGAACAGAGATAAGAAGGAAAAGGCACATGTTGAGCTATATTCACGACGATTTGCATGCCAGAAATCAATCCAATCCCCCTTTTATTCCTGAGTTACGAAAAACACAAAATATAAGGATATTTACACGAAGTATGAATACATTCAGTTGTTAACGATCTATGTATAATGTATATCGATTGATGAGCTTAGCAAATCATACAATCAGTGTTTATGGACATGTGTGCCTATTTTTGAGGTAAATCTACTTTATTAATGGTAATGTAAAGTTTCTTCAGTAGCTTCTTTATTTTCTTTTTACAGTTGGGTTTATTAAATCTTTTGTAAATATATATGCCATCGATGAGAATCAAATTCTACATGTACTCCGTGAGTTATTAAAATGCACTAACCGGCTTTTATGTATCACATAAAGTATTTACGTGTGAAATGTATAATGACGTTATTTATATGCATATTATCCGAAAAGTTTAGATTATTAATAGCAACACTTTGAATTATCCCACCGTGTTTTGTTTGTGCAGGTGTATATGATAATTATGAACAGTTCTACTACCACTCAAATTACTGAAACTATTATCATAATTCCGAATGTTTATTTAGGTTACTTAGCATCATATCACAAGATGGTCGCAAGTACAAGTTTACCAACAACACATCGAAACGGGTGTATGATTACTTCACATTTCGATGGGATGTTGGCAGACTTGTTCTAAGGGCGGTTTCGTGAAACCATGCCCTGCTGTTTATATCAAGACCTAACTATGATTCCAACCGTGTCTATGATTCCAACTGTATCTATGACTCCAACAGTACTATTTACTTTATAGAAAGAGAAACGTTCTATATCATCATAAAATTATGACTAGTATTAAGCCCTACATATATTAGATTATAATTTGTTGTCATTTTTTACTTTTCAATCTGATTTGGTTTAGTTCATTGGTTTCATATATTCAATTACATGATTATAAACATCCGTAAAATTGAGTGAATACTCTATATATTGCCCACAGGTTATAACAATAATTTAAATTCATGGTTCAGTTCGGTTCAGTTCAGTTCAGGTATTGACGAGGCTATATACATGTACAAATCTCAACGACAAAATGGAAAGTGTGCAAGTTGAAGGGCTTTAAAAAGGGCTATTCTTGTAAGTAAAGATCAATAAAGCCAATGGCGTAATGAGCGACAAAAAAATTGAGATGGCCTAAGCCAGAATTTTCTGAAGCTCCACCAACGCAATACAAAATGTCAATTCGTAGAATTAGAGGTAGGGAGAGGCTATAGTCTTACCAAGAAGTTACCAGCTGGTAACTTCTTGGTCTTTCCTTCCCCTCCCCTAATAACAAGACTTTGTAATTTGCCGCTTAACATTTGTGCATTATAACAACATCCTCGGTAAATCATGTTTCTTACATTGCAAGGTCGCTTAGCGACTACGCTAGAAAATGACACGATTTGTAGTTTGAAATTTGCATTTCATAGCACTTTTTATCACAAGTGCGAGCAAACTATTAACCTCTATTCTCTCATTTCTTATAGGGATGGTAGCGTTCAATTTTTTTTTGCGACTCTCAAATATCGGCACACTTTTCCTTTAAACATTGAGTCCAATGAAAGAGGCATCCCATTTAAATTATCGATCCACGAATTTCGTATATAGTAAATGACCTATTGAACTAAATTAACTGTAATATAGCGTTTTACAACCTCTTTTTGGTCACGGCACCCTTTTGACAAGTTTCGCGTCATCCTCCCAAATTCCTACACGAAATTCATTCGTCATCACACTGGGAGACTTAATGTGCCCTGCACACAGGTACGAACAAAACAACAATGACATTTTAGTATGGTACAAATGCTATCTTTGTAAACAAAACACACTAGATAAGATAATATATTATGTATGCGGGCACATATCTGGGCCTCTTCTCACAAAGAGTTACGATCGATCGAAATCAATCGTAAGTCCTCCAATCAATCGCAAGTTTGCAGTCTCCTATCTCTTATGTACATAGTTACGATTGATATGAATCGCAAATAGGTTACGATTGAAAACAATATAAATATAATCGAGCGCTCATTTTTTCAATTCAATTCAATTCAATTCAATTTTATTTCGCAATATAAAAATCAAAATATACAAAGTAACAGTAAATTTTAACTATGTTTACAAAGGTTATATGCGGGGCTTTCCATGAAGGTTGCGAAAACCTGTGAAGTTGGATCGCCCATTAAAGAGTGAAAAACAATACAAAAGAAATATAACATATTATAAGCACACATAAACAAATGAAGTAATACTGTCCGAATGTAGGTATATTAGATCACTACCTGAAATCATGTTGTTTTTAAATGTTGCGATATAGCAAAGAGAGCGAGGAAAAAATTATACTTAACAGTCTTCAATATATTATTTCTCCCTAAAAATACAAACCAATTTCTAGTATATTGTTTTCACGTTTATTTCATAATGAATCCAACAATTAACTACATTTCTCTCATGATGGTCTTTATTTAAAAGTTCGAAGATATTCGAGAGCACTTTTTCTTTCTAGTTGTTGAATACATTTATTTTCAAAGTATCACATTCAATATTTTTGCTTTTCGTAATGTGTCATACTCGGGTAGAGTTTCGATCATTGTAATAAGGAATCAAAATGTCTCCTTTCGCCTAATCAAATGCCGAGTTATTTTGAATCAAACAAAATTGCCTGCCCAGTTGAATAGTGGTTCTTTCCACTAGCATATTGTTTCCTTTTTACCTGAGTGTATAGGTGAGCTGACAACCGCTTTTCTTACAATTTTCTAGATAAAATTTCAATCAGGTCAATAGTCCTTTTTATACATGTGCATTGAGATTAAACGTGAGGGGACTCATGGTATAGACCATTACATTTTGTTATGTTTGTGTGATTTTTGTTTTGTTGTAAAGTTGTTGTTTATGTCATATGAACTTCATTGTCTTCATTGCTGCATTTTAATTTTCTTTTCTAGTAAAATATCAAACATTGAATATTAAAAGGGAACCAGAATCGAGAACTCAATCTCATTTCGCCTTTTCAAATGAGGCAGTATCTTTAATCAAACAAACTTACCAACCCAGTTGAATGGTGGTTCTTATTTTACAAGGTTTGAAAAGGTTAAAAAAAACAACGACATTTAAAAGATAATACCAATTTAGAACCTCCCTCAAAACGAAATAGCTTGAAAATATCTTATTGTGGGAAAATAACGACCTTTAGTTGTCGAATCGAATTTAGCGATCGCGGTTGTTTAATCAAATGGTCGTACGTTTTGTATCGCGTAGATTCAATAACCTTAATTTTGGCCATTACAAGTGTGGGGTTATTGATGTAGACAAATGCTTATGTACCCTTTACAACTCATTATATATATGTTATTACCAACGGAAAAAAGAAAGAAATCAGTCAGGCACAATAGTGTCTGACAGTAAAGACTTGAAAGTAAACCGGTTTCCTCGCATAATTTAAATTCACAGATAGGACATACGTGAGATATTCATGATTCCTGCACAGTTCTACACAATTTGATGTTGGCTGCAAAAGAGATACACTACTTTAAGACCTTCAAAATTGAATTTCACCAAAATGTATCTGTCGTTTTTACAGGGTAGCGCCATGGCATGTCAGCCCCAACATTCGGCCACCCACTCATCGACTCAGCCGACAGAATGCAAAGTTGGTCCCAGCACGTACTGAATATCACTGAATATACTGAATGCACCCCTACTCCCTATCACGGATATATAATTTTCTTACGCTAAATATTTGCATAACAATAATAAAGATAAAATTAATTATTCATGAATTGCCATTCGCTAGGATAAGAGTCATGCCTGAAAGCCTGATCATGGGTTGATAAATCTATTAAGAGAAGAAACTACAAATAAACCACAACAACAAAAAATAATTCCGATATTTGTATTTGTCTGCCTGAATTGGACCGCAATGACAAAGGATGCCGTAATAAGTAACATCTCAATCCAAAGGGAAATTTCACGTATGACTGTATTGCTTTGCTAGCTGCCATTTCAGAACGTCTCAGAACAGCTTTGCCCTGACATTGCGCGATCTCTTGGTACATAAAGTTGGTGGTTTACGAGCTAATGTGTTGAATCGAACACCTCGTCGATTGAACCCAGGCTTATTTCCAAAACGTTTTGAAGAGGTACAATTCAGACCAATATTCACTACGGTAAGTTCGCACTTTTTCATTTATATATATTAAGGGAGTTGTTTATTACATTTTTTTATTCAAGAAAAGAAGGATACATATACAGAGTACACATAATATGAATAAATTAAACATAGTTTGAGAATAGAACCACAAACAATCGTTAGACATTCTAATGCCATAAACATGATAAACAGATAGTTGTAATCTACCAGGCTTATTGCTTATGAAGGCAGATGGCAGGTTTGCGTGAGTTTTACCACATAATATAGGCCTATACAATCATGAACATCATGAAACAGGTTTGTAATGTGACAGGAGTAATCCCATGTGATGGGATAGCTGTACATAGACAAGAACGGTAAGTAAACCAAAGAACTGGAGTTGTATGACCAGTACTTTCCAGTGATAGCTTATGATATGGGTTGATTTGATAAAGCTGTATACATTGTTTTGCAGATTTTGTTGATAATCTTTACAAAATTATGATGTATCAATATACTTCATTTATTAAAAAAACAAAATGGAAGCTAGAACAGACATATCGATCATACGTCATTACTGTTTTTCATCTTTTAACTTAAAAGAAAAAATAAAGACTTAAAAAAAGGCAGGCCAAAAGCTACTGTTAATCTTTAAATAACTAGGAGTGAAAATCCACAAATTTATAAGTTTCTCCAGGGTCTTAAAGGCCTTGAGCACCTGGTAATTGCTTGGGTAAAATCATTTCAGGGCCCTCTACTCATGTAGAACATCATGGATTTATTGGACAGCACTTCGTTTTCGAGTTGAAATCCACGCTAAAATTAGTGGTATCCAATCTAAAAAGAGTAATCTAAACCATTAATTTGAAATGATTCCCACTTAGATTAAAACTTGTCAAATAATCTTTGATGTTACAGATACCGCTTAGAATTGTATCTTTCCTTTAAAAATGAATGCGTTATATGTATTGTAAATTGTTGATTTGCAAAAATAAAATATTGATTAATTGATACATGTACTTTTTCTTTTCTTCAAACCCAAGTTCCAAATCGATGAATCAATTGATATATTTTTTGCTGACTGAACTTAAAGGATTTCAGACTTAGCATCGGGGTCGATTGTGGAGTAATTACGGCATTGACTCACAAAGCAACCCGGATGTATGGATACGGAATTATAATTTTGGAGAAAAAATCTTCTATTACAAATTACGGTTCATACTGACGCATCAGTGGTATAGATATTTCCATACGCATATACTTTCACACCCTCACACACATACACTTACATGGTTCACATACACATAAGCACACACATCAACAACCTTACCATCAACTTGCACATACAAAAAAAGACAGAAAAAAGAAGAAAAACGCACCGAAACAGATCCTTTCGGTTCTTTCTGACAGGAAATACGAACCTTCCGTTTTCACTAATGAAGAGATGCTTAATTGCTTTTATTTCAGAAACTGATTCAAATGGCAATTTTTCCTGGTAATTGGCATAATTCAAAAATAAAATGATTGTGTGAGCCCGAGGAATAGTGGGGAGGTATATGGAAAGGTCAAGAAAAGAATTGAGTGAGAGATTTGAAGCAAATACTAAACAAACTATTTTCCTGTGTATCAATAACATGAGTTATGCATTTACACTGTTACTGCACATGAGTGATAATCGCTACTACTACTACTATAGAAGTCATGATTGGAACCACACAATTTCGAACTTGATTCAACTCCAAATTAAAGTGGAATACAGTCCAAAGGAGTAGTATGGTGGCCGAGTATTATCCTTTTTTAGAGTGGATGCCATTTTTTAAAACTTAGTCGGTTTGCGACTCCAAAACGGTGTTACTTCAAACGACTCCTTAAATGGTTTTCCACTCCACTCCTGTTTATTCGGAAAGTAGTTCTCAACTGTAAAGAAATAGTCTTCGATCGAGGAGCTGAATAGTTATATACTTAGACAAAAATCTAAATTTCAAGGGATTTCAGGCTTCTTTGGAGAAAGAAATTCTACATCGGCTGAGAATTGAATTAACACCAGACCATTTATACGATTATCTACGATTTGCAGCTGATTCGGCTTTAATTCTGATTAGAAGGCTAACAATTCACTGCGATTTCAGTTATTAGTTTTCGTATCATCATTCAGAAACTAAGTCGTAAAGTGGGTGTTAGTGTCGATTTCCTTATCTAATGTAATTGCCATTATTGCAGGAGGATCGTGAAGTATGCGCTGTGGATAAGTATATTCACGTCATATTGGTACTATAATTAAAAAACAAACAAATTGCCCCTTTCGTCGTTTTGACCATACATAAAAAAAAGACATTTCTACACTTTATAGATCGATAATGAAATATTTATTTCGTTACAGTTCTATGATTTGATTACTGAGAAGGTTGTCACATGAGCAAAGGTAGAGACCATCGGTTACCGGCAATGTGTCAGTTGCTGACCTAGGCAGGAGCGCCGGAAGCTGTTTGGGATGGGGGGGGGGCACACATTCCAGGGGGCTCACCATTCAAGGGGAAGTGGCACGATTATCAAAAACCGTTATTTTTTTTTTTTGGGGGGGGGAGGCAGAAGGAAAATCTGTATCACCACCACTCTTATATCTTACATGCAGGCTCCACGGAACGTTTTTTTGTTAGAGTGGAGTATAAAACAATGAGGTAGAGCGTAGCGAGCGTAACTTGGCGTAGGGTCCAGGGGGCAGAGCCTCCCGAAGTTCAGGGGTTTTTAGGCATTTAATTACTGTCAGATGAGCATATTTTGATACCTCATTTGTGACATTGGCAAGCCACATATATTTTCTCTTTCTCTCTTTCTTTCTTTTTCTCTGTAACATACTTTTTTTAAAAAGAGAGGGAGGCGGGCTCGGGCCCCCGAGCTCGCCGTTCTGCAGGCCCTGACATAAAGGCTTCTAAATAAGCATACTTTTCGCCCGACTGTAAATTTAGGAATTTCTAATTTTCCAACAAACGCATAAAAAGGGATGGCTTTACAAACAAATTGAGTAAAAATACCGGAAAATCATGTCATTTCAGCAACATTTGTAAATCACTGGTATCAAATAAGAAATATCCCCCTATCACTATTGAGCGTTCAGGGGCTCATGTTTTCTCACCCCAATAATGAGGAACACACACGCTTTCCCATCCTCTCACAATATTTCCACGATATGCGCGTATCGCTATTATAACATCCTCCATCGATAAATATAGGTGGCATGCGGAATGTTTAGGAAATTTAATTCCTGTTAACTTTCCTTTTCTTTGAATAGAACTTTACATGTTTTTTAATTCAGGTTTTTATTATTGTTATGTTTTTTTTAGGTTGAAAATACGAACCACCTTTACTCCTTAACTGCTTTTTTGGAGTGCCCCCCTGCCCCCACTATGGACCTAGGACTGCATGAATGACTTGTGCAGTCTTTAACTCGCCATTTAAGAGTGATATCGTATACTCATAGTTTATGCAATATAAGAGCAATGTGGACATTGCGCCAAATTTCTGGTGTATGGACTAAATGCATCCATAATTTTGTTTTGTGCAGGTAATGACGTAATCGAAAAACGCATTGTGTATATAGAAAGGTTTTATTGAACAAAGTCCATCGTCGCAGTCTTACAACTGAATTACCATAGGAATACACTTGAAAAGTACATATATTTACAAGTAAAAAGTACAATAGTCTTAGGACTATGACATAATATATATAAAAAATATCATATTAAAGCTCTATATAAATTTCAATGAGTATGGAAAGAATGAAGGGGTGAATGAGAAATAGGAGCAAAGAGCAAGAATCAACAAAAGGTGAGAAAATAATGCCAAGAAAAGAAAGGAAGGGTAAGTAAGAGGAATATATCAAGAAAGATGAGGTGGAAAACATGTGTAATGAGCCTTCTTTTAATTAGCTTTAAAATGTACAGATCCTCATGGCTTTTACAAACCACCAATATATAAAACATGTTTTCAAAATTATTCAACCAAACATTTGACAGGAAACACCAAGTATTGTAGTATTGTAGTTATGAAACTTCTCCAGGTGGTCAAATTCAAACATAGTACATTTGTGAAAATAAGTATACTCAAAGATATCAGTCGTGCTAAACGTACTAAAATAACTCGAGGCTAGTGAAAAGAAAGTCCCGAAATAGGCGGAGGAGGAAATTAGGATTAAATTAAAGTGTAAAGAGTAAAGCGTTTCAGGAGAATTCAAAAACAAACAGCCTGCATGCATACTATTTATACTGTCCATTTCTTTTGAGATTCATTTCACTGTAATAACTATTTAAATTTGTGTGTTATCAATAATCGTAATTAAGTTTTTCATTAAAGAACGACTCACTCGGAATGACGATTTATTAGCCTAACAAGGAAAGGCAGAGCACTGTTTCTGAACCTTTCCGTTCTGCATTTGAAATCTCTAAGTCTATTGCTACGTCGGAGACGTTGGTTTGTGCTTCAGGCAACCAGTCTTTGAAGTTTCTTTGAAGCGATTCTGCAAATCTTAAGGATAGTTTTTCCCTTCTTTCGCTCAGTGTTGCAAGCTCAGTCTTCTGGAGGGCATTTCTGTAGCTCACATATTGGTCAGAGATAATTATGCGAAGAGCCCTTTTCTGGATCATTTCTATGTCATTGCTTTGCTGCTTGGTGATACCAGAGTGCCACAGAGGTACGCAATACTCCAATGTAGGTCGTATGTACGATGTTTATACTGTCAACAAATCTTTCCTTGGAACATTAAAGCGCTTCAGAGATCTAATCAAATAGAATTTCCTCGACGCTTTCTTGATGATTTTATTCACATGACTATTCCACCGGAGGTTAGCCTGGATGATAACCCCAAGCAATTTCAACTCCTTGACTTCTTCAGGAACGTTGTTACACAGCGCAATGCGTGGAGAGGTGATTACCGCTCTTGCGAATGATACTTGCATCACTTTGTACTTTGCTGGATTTAGTCGTTCTTGAGTGTGATGCGGGCTTAACTGAACGTAACCCCCGAATCGTTCCGAACATAATACTACATGTTGCCTCCCTTGCAGATTCTGCGGCAAGACCTGACGCTATGGCGCAGATGAGAGATATACCCACGTCAATACTTGCAACAGAAGGTACTGAGGTGAAGGCGGGTGTCCTTTCAATCCTTGAAAAGAAAGGCAATAAGATGTTTAAGGTAAGTCTGAGATGTACAGAGGACCGAAGTGTGACTTCATACTGGCCGATTAAGTTGGTAAGGTTGCTGGTTCCAAACATATTTTGCTAAACATCAGCGTGGTGATGACACCAGCGCCAAACACTAAATTTGCTCGAATGGATTCGCGGTGAATGTAATGCGCAGGATCTTACCTTGTTTGGAACCAGTAACCTTCAGTACTATATTGCACAACCCACTTCTCATGGTTCTTCTGCGACACAATGTTCCGGCCATCGCTCTCCGGAGTCTGTCATTCACCAAGTTACTAATATGGGACTGGTTTCAACAGAAGCAGCACAAAAACGTAATAACAACTAGGTCTGGGAATATCAGAGCAAAAAGTTATGAATTTTTGAATTTTTAATCGATTAACACAAATTAGTAAACATGTAACATATCTTGATAGGTCCATTCCAATAATAATGCACTTTATCCTGAATTGTAAATTTCCCTTTTATCTAAAGATAATATTAAATCATAAATGCCCCCTTGAATCAATGCATATAATAG
Organism: Hemicentrotus pulcherrimus; assembly: GCA_003118195.1. Classification (NCBI taxonomy): domain Eukaryota; kingdom Metazoa; phylum Echinodermata; class Echinoidea; order Camarodonta; family Strongylocentrotidae; genus Hemicentrotus; species Hemicentrotus pulcherrimus. The sequence goes on along the minus strand of BEXV01002997.1, from coordinate 15,515 downwards.
TTAATTTATACGACTCCTGTATGAAAATAACGTAATCCTTCATCAGCAACTCTGAAAATTGAAATTTATGAAATAAATTCACACAATATTAGGCACCTTGAGCATTCTACCAGATCCAGATGAGCACATTATAAATTCAACTATATATTCACTGAAGTAGATAGCTAAATATGTATTTCTTTCCTCTTTGCAGTCCATCGAATACCATCTTAACCCCTTGTACTGGCGACTTGTGTCATATGCTGGCCAAACGTACCTTCTGGGATACTCTAGGCATCTTGTAGGAGCTAAGGCCACCAAGAAACTCTTGGTCGAAGGATGCTCCATTGAAATGAATCTTCCAAAGAAAGTGGACGCATCACCGCATAGCAATGAAACGTTCCTTTGTATCCAATGCGGCGAGAAAATTACCTTTCTGAAGGCTGAAACCAAGTGAGGTTTTCAGATGTTCTTTTTCTTTAAAAGTTATGATTAGCATTAGAGGCAAATGAACTGTTATACCTTGCGTCTCAGAAAAAAAGAAACCGAGAATTATCGATATTTTATCATAACTCAATCGTAAGTATAATTAAGAAATGACACATATTTGTATAATGCATATTCCACGCATGAGTGATCTCAAACAATTTGAAGAGATGAAACCAAAAAGTCATTTGGCGGGTGGTATCTGAAAAATGAGCCAGGAATAACAAAGTTCTGTTTGTTTAAAGTAATGTTTGCATTCCATATTTGGATTAAACGAGTTCATTTTCACTGGCTGCCTGCCGTAGCAACAAACAGAGGTGATAAAAGACTTATCTCCGTTTTATTGACGATCAGCCATGCTCAAAGAAGACAAAAGACTTCATGCATGGCTAATTGTCAACGAAACTGAGTTAAGTCTTTTGTCAACTCTGTTTGTTGCTACGGCAGGCAGCCAATAAAAACGAACTCGTTTAATCAAATTATAGAAAGATGCAATCATTACTTTAAACAAACAGAACTTTTATATTCCTGGTTCATTTTTCCTGATTGAGGAGTCATGTGAAATGGCTGTAATTGAACTTTCTAGAAATGTGATTTTCCCTTTAAAATTCAGATACCGCCCGCCAAATGACTTTTGGGTTTTCTCTCTTCAAATTGTTTTTAATCACTCATGCGTGAAATATGTATCATTTAAGTTGCATCAAATGAAAGAAGAGGATCTAAGCTTTACAAAAATGTGTCATTTATTGATTATATATGCGATGATAAAACTACGATAATTCTCGGTTTCGTTTTTTTCTGGGACGCACTGTATACGTATAGGTGATTAAACTGTGGGAGTCTAATTGTCGGCAATACAATAGGGAAAGAAAGACCAGATTGGTTGGAATACTGATGCTTTACGCTCAAGACGGTTTTATTGAAAGTTCAAAAATATTCGAATGCCTTATTTCTACTTGTTGAATATATTCATTTTCAAAGTATTGTGAACTTTATTGATAATTACTACTAAGGCCCACCAATTTGCTTTGCGGGTTTTCTCTTTCACGCTTCATGTTTAACAAAGGTACATGGTAGAATAATCATGGATATGATCAGATTCAGTGTCAAATTTCACATTTGATACTTTGCTTTTCGTAATTAATGTGTCATACTTAGGTAGAGTTTCGATCATTGTAACGAGGATTTCAGATTTTGATATCTTACTGACTTGGAAAACAGAGTTTAAGAGCATATCCGGTTAGTACACCTCATGTAAATCTTTCATCAGACGTCTGCGAAACAAATGGATAGACGCCATACGCAGTGCCAGAAAAGAACCGATTTACTATCCGCCGATGGTTCCGACGACGAGTTTAGATTCATCTGAATACTTCGACGTCCCCCGCGACCGTGATCAACGACTATTGAGGAGTGTCCACAAAACAGCAGACACCACACCTCACCCAGAAGCCACCCTGAGAAGAGTCAAAACAACTCCCGCTAGTCAATTCCAGACGAATCAAGCCTCTACATTATCCATCCCTTCAAGTGCCCAAGCTTTGGGACATCGAAGGCGAAGATCTCAAGAAATGGTGATTAATCGAAATTTTCTGATTTTCTTTTTAAATAATGATAAACAATATCGTAGATTAAATTTCGATCATGCAAATAATCATTTTAATACAAGTAAATTGTCGGAAATCGTACTAGAGCCTTTTATGTTTTGTTTTTCTTTCAATGTTCTTTTTACTTCTTTGCCTATATACATTGCCATAGTTTTTCTTCTTCTACGTCAAACATTAAATATAACAAGGGGACGATAATTAAGGCATCGATCTCATTTCGCCTCATCAAAATTAATGCAAAATTGTTTTAAAACAAACAAACTCGCCTTGAAAAACAATAATTGTTATGGGAATCTGACGATGGTTTTTCTTACAATTTCTTCAGACCTTCAAATAAAGAATTCACCAAAATGTATCTGTCGTTTCTGCAGCCTAGCGTCATGGCACATCAGTTGCACCAGTCGGACATCTACTCACTCAACTCAGCTGGCAGACTGCGAAGTTCGTCCCAGCACGAACTGAATAAACTTGGAATTTACGACGACAGCGCTAAGTATCATGGGTTTGAAGGTAACGAAGTTTCACACTTGAAATCTCTTTCCTTATCGGCAAACACGAGTGCCAGTCAACCAAATTTGCGCCTCCAGCAGGATCCCATCCGGGGTGAGCTGTATACCATGAAATCCCATTACAGACACCCCGGGTCTGAAACCAAAGGCTCCCATCAGGCTGAAGACTCTTATCACGTCAATGAACCCGCGTATGAACAGATTGAAAGGGATGATGAAGGAGAACACCCAATACTTCCCCACCACTCTCCCTCTGACATGCCTGATGACCTCTTCGACATGCCCCTGTCGGACTACGATGATCAGTCCTCTGTGTCCTGCGTGAACAATCTTGGTCTCGAGCGTGGAGGGTATTCCAACATCTGTCTCTATGATGAAACTGCTGCACCAGAACTGCCAAAGCGAGATCATCCAAAGATTGTGGTTCAACAGCCCGAAGTTCCCATATATCAAATGGACTCTATTGAGAGGGAGAAGACAGTTTTCCTGGGAACACAGTTTCAGAGGGACAATCAGCCGATAGAAAGGTATAAATCAAACGATGACAACAAGAAAGAAATGCCAGGAAAAATGAGCAGTGAAGCCCCGAATGGTGAGTCTCTCCATGCCTACATCCGGTGAGTATTTCCCTTATCAATCTGAGTAATGATAACGTAATTTTACTAAAAAAGATCCCGGTTAAAATCGGTTGAAATGCCACCATTCTTCTGCTCATTCTTTTTCCTCTTCATCCGTTTCATAAGAGTCTGACCATCTTCCATGACAAAAATGTCATGAGGTGACATTGCCATTTAACGTGGTTCATGAAAAGTCCTTCAAAGATACTATGTCCCTTTTGCAGCCAACCTCAAATTCTGTAGAACTTTGCAGGAATTATGAATATGTCATGTATATCCTATCTGTGAAATTTAAACGTTAGCAGTGTCCTCATATTCAAATTATGCAAGGAAACCTGTTTACTTGCTAGACTTCACTGTCAGACACTAT
>BEXV01002996.1:16826-51405 GCA_003118195.1 Hemicentrotus pulcherrimus | reverse complement strand
TCGTTGGCAGCAATAACCCGTAGAGCCCGCGTACAGTCAAAATAGATTCATGCAGCGGTCGTCGTCACACAACGATATAGCAAAAAGATACTCTTTGGATATCATGTCCCTGGATATCGGGATTACATCGCGCGTCGTTGTGAGGTGAGCGTGATGTGTGCGCGCGGCGTGTTTTGTTTGAGTCACATCGTAGGTCGTTGGTAATAATTTACAGACATGCTTTCGGCTGGCAGGGTATTCTGCAGTTGTTCCTAGATCTACTAAGTAGGGTCTATTAGAGGCAAAAAAAATGAGATGAACAGATGTGAAAGTTTAAGCAAAAACTAGACAGAAATAACCATCTGATTTGGGTCATTTCTTTAGTAAAACTGACATTTTTTGTCATTCCCCAACACATGCACAGATGGTAACCTAGGGATCTCGTACCGTCAGGGTGGCTTTGTACACGTTTTCGTCCACGACATTTTCTCCCCGATTTTCTTCATTTAGATCTAATTTTCTGATTTCTAAATCAGATGTAAATTAGGTTGGTATGTCATTTGTCCTAATTACAGTTTACAAGATTTAATAACTTAATATTAAATGGATAATTCAAAGACTTACTTACATGTATATGATTAATCCAATTAGTATCTCAGAACTGATCGAACATAGTGCTATATGACCCGGCGGCCGATATATTTCCGGGTCAACCTACCAAAACATAGCCAATGAATAATCAGAGCACTCGTTCCGTGGGAGTTCGTTGGTCAAGCCGGGCTGACTCGTACATAGCTACGGTAGCTATTGGACGTTCGAAAAGAAAAAAATGAATATTCATCAACTAAAACCAAGACGGATAATGTTGACGACGAGACTTTCTCGGATTAATCATTAATTTAGGATCTAAAAGAGCAAGCTATCCTAAGTCAAATAAGCTATATATATATATATATGTTATTTCTAATTTTTATTATAACTGCAGCAGTTATGAGGATGTAAAGAGTGAAAATCTTGTTGCATATCTCATTCATTGCGGTCCGGTCGAACCGAACCATTTGTTCCGTACAGTCCCGCACAGTCCCGATAGGACATACTTCAGTCTCTGTAATCGGAGGTCTAGTCTCAGTGGAACAACCGACGATTAGAGAGACTGAAGTTTTCAGTCTAAGCAAAAACTAATTTTGCGCTAGTTCAGAATCATATCCAGACTTTGACCCGTAACTCCTGCGTTGATTTAGATCTACCCTACTAAAAGTGATAAAACATATCGAAAATCAACTAAATCTTCATCAATTGTTCAAATAATGGTCATGATTTAAAAGTTGTTATGTTTCTAGATTTAGACCGAAAGCTTAAGTCTCTGATATCGACGGTTGTTCCGCTGAGATTTCATCTGGCTCCTCAGACCGCCTCTATACGATAGACTGAAGTACGGCCGGGACGGAGTGGAACAAATGGTTTGGTTCGGCCGGACCGCGATGAATGAGATATGCAACAAGATTTTCACACTTTACATCCTCATAGATCTAGTCATAGGGCCTAGTCATAAATTCACTTTTGCTGCAATATTACAATAGGCTTATTAAAATATAAAAAATAACAAAATGGCTTTGACTGACGACATCTTGCTCATTCAAATCCTAAATTAATGATCAGTCCGAGAAAGTCTCGTAGTCGACATGATTCGTTGTCATCCATCTTGGTTTTAGTTGATGAATATTCATTTTTTCTTTTTGAACGTCCACTAGCTACGTACGAGTCAACCCAGTGATCATACAGTAAACCCAATACAAAACGAGTGCTCTGAATTGCCATTTGCTATGTTTTGGTAGGTTGACCCAGAAATATATCATAGATTACTAGTTTGAATAGATGAACATACGGTTGCAAGGGTCTGAGATAAAAATTGGATAACTCATATAAGTAAGTCCGTAAATTTCGCATTTTGAAATAGGAAAAAAAAAGGCATGAATGTAAATAGGTTTAGAACATTCATATTTTTATTCTATCTGGGCCCCGTCTTACAAAGAGTTGAGATTAATCTCAACATGGCAATGGCCTATCAAGATCATTGTTACATGCGCGTATTGTACAGCATGCGCACTATCAACCAATGAGAACCGTTGTTTCAAAACTGCGATCGATCGCAATTCTTTGTAAGATGGGGCCCAGATTTATAAATCAGAAAATTAGATCTAAATAGTGAAAATCGGGGGAGAAAGTTTATGTCACATGGTATCAGTAATTGGCCAGATTACCTCCTCGGTGCGAGATCTCTAGATTACCGTCTAACGTCTATATATTATGGGGAATGTCAACAAACATCAGTTTTATTAAAGAAATGACCCATATCAGAAGGTTATTTCTGTCTATTATGTTTCCTTCTTGTTTTGTAATTCTTGTTACTTTTCTTATCTTTTTTTGGAGTATTTTTCCTAAGAACGATATACTTTCTCATGGGATTCACTGCAAACTGCTGCACAATACAATTGCATACCGTACCGACAGTGCGGGGGTGCGCATGTATAAAGTTAGCAACTGTTGAAATAGTTTATGGTCGCTAACTAAACACACGGTATGCAATTGTATTGTGCAGCATTTTGCCGTAAATCCCAACATTATATTGTCATTGTAATGCAAATTATTAAGTAAGATGACACAAGTCACAAGCACGGTCATCTTTTGTTCACACAAATTTTGTTTGTGTGTGGTGGTCTACTGTGTGTCATATCTCAACAGACTAAATGAGCCTTTTTATAGTCTAGGAAAGTGGTTTTTACCAAGCCAAACTAAAACAACAGTACTAAATTAAGCTCCACAAGGTCGCACCCCACAAAAATGTGCAGTGCGATGTATACAATACACCAACTTTTGAGGTGACTGAGCAACAAATATATATCATTGAGGTTTTTCCTAAGTCATTAGCAGCAAAATCAAGATTGCAATTTATTACATGTGATAAGCTAATAGCCCTTTCAATTTTGTGAAAAAGATAATTCAAACAGCCATCAAAAACTAATACAAATTGTGCATTATTCTCATTTATCGGTCACAATTTTCTTTCTCCAAAAGTAGACTCCAGACTCAATGAAATATAGAACCAAGATAAACAATTGTCTCAAAACACTATATTAGCATAATAAAAGGAAGCCTTTTGAGAAAAAAAATTGCTTAGCTTGTTGTCCCCCAATCTTAAATCCTGCTCAACTCTATCTTCAATACATTAGACTACTTCTTAATCATGCATCACTAAAATAGATCTATCTTCTCGTGTCTGTAGATGAACAAAACACGCATAAACCTATAAAAGACTGGAAGTAATGGACTTCCCATCCCAATCCCAAGACCCTTCTGATCCTGCTCAGCTGGACGGAGGTCTCCCGGAGGAAAGTAGCACACCCTGTTTTATTGTGTTGGACTCCCAGGCAGAAGCCACTGAAGCGGACAGAGGTGAAGAATCGGTTACAGAAGCCAGGGCACACAGGCTCAAGCAGTTGGAGGAGCTGACCAAGAATCAACCCACAAAACCACTCCTGGAAATGGTAAGTGTTGCTACGTCTTTTGTTCCTGTTGTAAGCAGCCAGCAACTAGTAAACCTGTCCAGACTGTAGGAAATGTACACAAAACTCATACAAAGAAACGTACAAAGAATTACTTTAATGGATAGTGAAAGAGGCTTACACACTGAATAACCAGTGAAAAAAATTCACGGGGGCTCGGGGCAAATTAGACCCCGAAATGCCAAAAAGAGCCCCAGAAAGTCAAGCAAGGTTGAAAAGTAGCCCCTGAAAATTTGTTTAATAATTTTATCCCTTCGAATAACAAAAAAGTGTGGTCTAAAAGAAAACTTGTTTTGAAGTGGTTAGTTGACATGACAGCTGTCCAATCATCAGTATGCTTATGATAAGCCCTTCCAAGTTATATAGTTTTCTTACAATACAACCATCAGATGAAAACGGAACCCTGGTTCTCTATTGAGTTTTCGTTCAAAATGATGCTCAAACATTTGTTATGTTATTGCTTTTTGTGATATGGTGTACAGCCTAAAAAAAATAATTATGTATTATGTTACTCATGTAGCTACAGTATACAGTTGTGTATATAAAGCCATGCGATGAATGTAGGTACAGGGATAAGTATGCTTGGAGAATGCCCCTGCCACTTCAGGAATCAACCAATTAAATACAGTTGCATCAAGGAGTGCTCACAGTTATCAAAAAATTCAATGAAGTTCTCTGAGTTGATACAATATCCGTTCACATAGTCTAATGAAAAATTGCCTCAGAAGTTATACAATAGATTCACATGGTCTAGAGAAAAATTGCCTCTGGAGTTATCCAAAGACAGTTGTTGATTATGAGTTTCATGGCTGTAAAGTATAGACAGAACAAAGACATTTTTTTAAAACTATTATTATTTAATTTGTAATATGATTATATAATGAAACAACAAGACAAGAAAGTTGAATCTTGTAACAGAACCACAGAATTAAAAAATAAGATGCTTGAATTGAAAGTAGTAGTCCAGCTTTAATATTGAAGAATGTTTGTTTGTTTGTTTGTAATACAGGAATTTGGTGGAGGCTTCCAGAGAAGTGGAGACAAAGAGGATGACGAAAAAGAAAGCACCAGGCTGATGACAAGTGTAGAGGGAATACAAGTCAAAGCCCAAACCCCCAAAAATGATGAGGCTTCATCAGAAGAAGAAGAGGAGGAGGAAGAAGAAAATGAAGTACCTTCAACACAGGAAGATCTGTTTGATGAAGAAAAGAAATTGCCAAATGAGCAAGGTAACCTTTTTTTTATAAATCATAGGAAAATATGTTAACTTTTTATATTTGAGTCAAGTAAAGATCATCGACAGGGTGTATCTTGATGCGTGTATCAGAACAAACTGGTGGCCGGCACGGGATGAGTAAGACTTTGCCTTGGTGCGGGCCTTGCCACTTGCTGAGTTGAAAGACTTCATGTAGCAAAATGGAATTTACTTTATTCTGTTTTATTCTGGTAGCCTGTTTTATGTTCTTAAGATATGTATGATTTATTTCTCAATAAAATTATAAGTATTAAAGATATTTTTGAGCTTATTTTGTAACAAAACCTTTTTTATGCATATCACAGGGACAGGGGACTTTCGTTCTCCGTCAACATCAAAGAATGACTCTCACCTCAAAAGAACACCATCGGAAGATGTCCATACCACCCCAACCTCCAGGGATGCCTCTCACATCATATGCACTCCATCGGAAGATGTCCATACCACCCCAACCTCCAGGGATGCCTCTCACATCATAGGCACTCCATCGGAGACTGTAAGCAGTTTACGATTCTCAGGCATTGTCCTAGCCAATGAGACCAGCACGTCAGGTTCCAGTGCCTCCATCAATGTGGTGTACCCGTCACCAGAAGCATATGGTCCTGCACCAATCATCATCCCCAGTACTCCAACAAGACCAGACACCAGCAACGGTAGGGTTACGCTGCATGACACATCGAGGGTTCAGTGACAATGTATATCCATGCTACCCGTAGGATATTAGTGTTGTGAAAGTTGATTTAGCCTTGCACAAGGGGTCAATGTTGCAGAGATCTTGCACTTCAAAAGCAGAAATTTGTCTGAAATGCTTTGCTTAGAATAAAAGAGGGAAAGCGAGATGAAAATTGAAGGCAACCTCAACCAAGATGAGACATTTGCAGTAGCACAAATATTTCACTCTGGAAAAAGATAGGGATGTTAAAGTTTGAATTCAAATCAATAGTCACGTTATTCAGTTGAGTAGTAAGACCCTACTATTGTATTAGGCTTAAAAAACAGAAATATCCTTATATACTGGTATGTAAGTTAAACTGCGACAGAAGATTACCCAAGATGGTCCATTCGGGACATCGACGCTAAAAGGCTGGGGGAATGGGCACATCATAATCATAATTTCTTACTGTTTTATTTTCAGAGGAGCTTATAGAATTGAGTGATAACGATGATATGCCAAGGGCTACCCTTCCAGATGCACCTCTGAAACGTAAATCCACCACCACTTCAGATGAGAGTGAAGATGTCTATCGAGTAAGGAATGCTAAGTTTATTATCACAATCAAACCATTATGCACAGCAAAGGATAATATGTGCATATAAATGGTGGTCATTTCTTATTGTATGTTGTTGCTGGTGAAGTATTCACCCTCAACGTGTGTGTGTGTAATTGGGCTTTTACAAATGTGTATCAATCAGATATGATTATTTACGTCTGGGGAGCGACCTTTAATGTCATTATCCAAAAGACGTGACTCAGTTTCGAACCTGCGTCCTCGTCTGAATCAGTTTGTAACTTCCATTTTTAGCTGGATTACAGGTGCTTGCCACAACGCCCTGTCAACGCTCAATCAACCCTCATTTATAGTGCATTTGATCAAAAGAATTTGAAAACAAACTTTTGGGTGTATTTAGAGGAGAATAAGTGTAGAATAATTTATGTACATGTACAGGGAGTGTAACGACTATGATAAGCATGAGAGAAAAATAATTAAAGAGTAGAACTTGTTATAAAGTGACCTTAAACAAATTTGCTTGTAAATCTAATTAATTGTCATGGCTCACAAGGCATCAAGCTTTGCTAAATCTTGTAGCCCTGGCCAGTTCTGTTTAAAAGAAGTTCATATTTCTTCATGTATGTTTTAATGTATACTGATGTTATTTTGTATTCAGAACTGAAGATCAATCAATAAATTAAATGAAATAAAGTGACCTACATGAATGTCTAGATTTGAGGAGGTTTATTAAATGTGGAGTTATTGAAGAACAAAGTAGATGTAGAATGGATGCAATATAGCTAGGAAATGCATTAGAATAACAGAGGAGTATGATAAGTACTGATAGGTCTAATAAGATAAGTTTAAAAGTGTACTAAATTGTGTGAGAAACTTGAATCTTTGCTTAATGTATGTGCAAATTGTTGGAATTTTTTTTCCAATTTACAACATTTTTTCTTCTTCAGGACTCCTCAATACTCCCTCTCTCTTACATGGTGCATCCCCAAGCCTACTGTATAACATTATTGTTGTTATAGTGGAAACCATGACTTAAGAAATTAATATTAATTGGGGAATAATGAATTGATCGATAGCTAAATCACTGAATCAGTTTGTAGTGTTGTGCATTTGCTAGAGAGAAGAAAAGAAATCATCTCTGACACCCTTTTAATTCTCCTTCTCTTCTTCCTCAGATCCCGGCCTGGCAGCAGGAGCTCAATCAACTCCAGAAGAGAAAAGAAGAAGAAGTTAACACCCAGGACAGTTGGCTTAAAGACAATTCAGGCTCCAAGCGTTCTATGTCTACTTCAATCGACTCTACCAATCCCTCTTCTGAACATTCAGAGAATATTCACAAATCAAGCGCAGAGTTAGATGAGGTGAGTGCTTCTCTTCATGCAAATCTCTCTGATATAAACTCCTTAATATTTGGATTTTATTTTGTTATTTATTTATTTATTTATTTCTGATATTTATACAGGGTGGCACATATCACCAATTTGGTGGTCTTCCATGAGGCCCTGTTTGGTAATAATAAAACAAATATCAGCATCAGAAACAAAATCAATAATTACACAAGCATATTAACAGGTAAAATACAAATAAAAAAATCATAGTGTTATACATCAACAATGTATTAAGCAGTATTAAAGAAAAGCAAGTGGCCAAAGCCGAAAGCCAAAGCCATCCAAATCTTAAAATCCTGGCAATTTGATTTTCACAAAACCCTTTATATGAGATGAGATATACAAGATGAACAAATAAAAGGAACCATAACTGTCATAAGTGTCTCATGAGTTCTTCTTTTGTAATTAATACATATCTGTTGATATGATGGCACTGTTAGGGTAAGAGGAACCTTATATGATGTGTGAACTCAATTTTGTTTACACTGGACCTCTAGAACGTCATGATTTTTTTTAAAAAGGGGCTATGCACACCAAGACTCCCTATATTTTTCTTTCAACTCCCCCCCCNAACATATTGGATGGATGGATGGTGAGCCGATGAAACAAACTTTTGTTTCTTTAATCATCATGTAGAAGATTTAATTGAAATTACTACAGCTGTAACAGACAATATCAATTCTTTCTTATTCTAATGTGAATGAACATAGTTTCTCTATGCCTTTCTTGCAGTCATTATCACTACAGCAGCAACAGCCGCTGATGGCCTCAACCACGGATGAGAGCTCAAGACAGTCTGCAAATTCAAGACCACCAAGTAAGTCGGACCTAGGCATTGAGTACATACACAATATATGAATGTAGATTTGGAGGTGCAATAGCTCAGTTGGTAGAACAGTGGTCTCTTAATCCGGCGACACAGGTTCGGAAGTAAGGCGATGCGCTAGTGCCCTTTGGTCAGGCATTAATCCTCATTACCAGGTCTCTCAGAGAGGATCTTAAGCCGTCAGTCCTCTCGTTGCTTACTAACAAGCATTTTTGCTTTCTTAGTAGTCGGGTGAAACAACCCCCACCAACCACCATCTTTTTTCTCTTTTTTTGGGGGGGGGGATTATATATGGTGTGTATGGCTTTATTCTTGAGAGGCATGTACCATTAAGCTTTTTGATTGAGCTAGGTATAATCAAAGTTCTGAAAGCATGCTAATAAGCACAGAAACCTAAACCTGTGTAGATTAATATGCAATGGGAGAACAGTCTGTGAACAGTTGCCTTGTTCTTTCTGACAGTTGTATTTCCTGGACTTGTCACTCAGCGATCATACATTTTATTTGTCTCATTTGTTGCGTGAGATTGTAACATTCAGAAAAAGTTTTGGTGGATCCTGAGAGATTCAAATGTCGTCATTACCAGATTCCAAGACATCTTGTTAAGATTGAGACGATTATTCCTATATGTTTCAAAACATTATTTGCACAGGTAAAAAGGCGATAAAAAAACTACTTAAACCAACACATGATTATAATTATACTTTACGATTGTCTGTAAGAGCTCTCATGACTCTCTCATAAATAGATATCAAACTTCAAACAGTAAGTTCTATTTCTTGTGACTTTGACAGGTGCATCCATAGTTGGCAATGGAACAAAGGATAGAGTATCACATAGTGCTCCCTTGTTAGGAGTCACAGGTGTCAGAACAGCTTCAAGAGACACAAAGCATTCTTCAGGATCAAGTCAAAAGCGGCAGGCTAGCTTACCAGGAGATGTGGCATATGACGTCAAGCATCCAGTGACTAAGGAACAGTCTGGGGAGCCTCGTACCACAGGGCAAGCAATGGGTTTTGAGAAACAATCTGCTGAAATGAAAACGCAGTGTGATGATAAAACAAGATTGAATGTGAATGTGAAAAGACAAGAGCAGAGGCATGGGGATGTAGTGCAAGAAGCGGACATAGAAATCATTGATGATGATGATGAGGAGGAAGAAGAGAATAATAAACGGGACGATGAGGAAGCGGCAATGGGTGTCGACCCTTCACAAGACTGGCATCTGCATCTCTCTCCATCCCAAACACAAACTCAGACACAGCATAGCATTGCTCACAGGGAACTTGGTATTAAAGACGTCATGTCGGAGAGGGATCTGTCACAAATTGAAAGTAAGGCTGTAGAAGAAGACGCACACAAACGGAAGACAACTCGGCTAAAAGGAGACGGGACAACAAACGTCTCCAGGCAAGCAACACCTTGGCATTCTACACAGGCTGAGGATGTGGATGATGAGGTTTCCATGGTGATACCAGAATCAGAGAAACTTGATGAGAATAAGGAAAAAGATGGGAGGGATAAACAAAAAGACACTGACCCTGATCAGGATGGAGGAGAGAAAGCAATGAAGGAAGGATCAAGAGGGAAATTCTGTGAAGGAATGGAGGATTCTGTCTTCTTGGAAGGGGATGCACAATTGCCTGATGAAGGAAGGTTAGGATTGGGACAGCTTGGAGAGTCGCAAAATCCTTCACCCATAGCAGGTTAGTCCTTTAAAGTGGCCCAGTATACACTCAATAAGGGTTTTCTTCTGCAGTAAGTTTTATTTGTAGTTTCCCAGAGCTTTCAGTATTTTCTAAGATATTTTTTAAATCACTCTCTGTACCTGAGTTGTTGTTGATGTTGTTATTTGTGTGTGTTTTTGTTGTTGTCACCTATGAAGTCCATTTTTATTCATTGCTGGTTCTCCTTACATCAGGTTTTCATTTGAGCGTACCCAAGGACGGGGCCCTGTTGCGACCTCTAAGTAGCATGACCCCTCACCTCAGTAAGAAAGGTCAGTGGAGGACAGACGGAACACCTCGTCACAGCACTCCAATCGCAGATGAGACAGAGGGGAGCAGTAGCCAGAGAGAGGTCCTCTCAACAGCAGACAAAGTAAGATCATGATCATGAATTAAATGATAAGAAAAATGTGTGTTTTTGTTGGGCCTAAAAAAAAAGATGTTGTATTGCCCTTTACATTATAGGTACCAAAACATGGGTCGGTCTGTCTGAATTTTTTTTTTTTTTTAACTTTACTTTTTAAAACTCCCTGTTTGGGCTGATCTTTCTCAGTTTTGAATGCTTTAATCATTTTTTTCTCTACAAAAACGTTTTTAAAAAAAAGCTTTTTTTAAAAGCTGACTGTCGATTTCACATTTTTGGGGTCGGTCGCAAAAGACAATACAACATCTTTTTTTTTAAAGGCCATCATTTTTTTTTTTAAAGGCCATTTATCGTTGACGTCATATATATATTACTGTATGGATTCGTCGGTTCAAAATAATGCTGAAGATATGTAAGAATAATAAGTGTTACCTTGGGTAGACTAAGATTAGCATGTGGACTTTCAAAATCTCTCTCTCTCTCTCTCAACAACAGTCAGTGTACATTGTACATGTTCATTTAAATTTTGGAAAAGGAGTGAAAAATCAATAATTACTTCCATGACCCAATTCATATTCATTATTTGTAATGGCTGTCCAGTATAGCAGCATCGTGATTTGTGGAGTGCAGACTCTGTGTATAGACACACTTTAATACACAACGTGAGATATTAATTTGGGTTGAGTGAAGTAATATACATAACTTTGAATGCATTAATGTATTTTTCTATGATGTATTTGTGTAATGACTATACTGCAATGATAAATTCACTCCCTAGGAGACACCAAAGACCACTAGCAAGTCTTCAAGTGCACTTGTAGTCAGTGCCGTCATTGAGATGGACTCTTCTGAGAGCAGCGAGATTCCTGCTTTCAATCTAAGAAGTAAGTATTTATCAACCATTTGGTGTGCCAATCATCCCCCCCCCCCCAAAAAAAAAAAAAACTGCTGATGATTATTGTTTGGTTTACCTTTACAAGAAATCAACCTTCTCTCTATGGAGTGATCCTGAAAAACAATGCTCTATTCTTTGCTTGTGTTTGATAGATCCAACTGACTGCAGTGAGTTGCTGAAGGAAGCCAAGGAAAGCCCCAGTAAGAGACAAAAGTCAGTCTTTAGCAGAGTGGTAGAAGCAACCAAAGCCGCTAAGAGTAACACCAGAACCAAGAAACAGACTGCCCCCACTGCTGACAAGTAAGGCATGCAAACCAGGGCCCAATAACACTCGTTATCAATAGCAAGTTGCAATAACTGTTATAAGCTACTGAAATTGCTGCATTTGATCGGCTGAGAGCATGTAGAAATGTGACACTTGTTATTGATGACAAGTTTAATGAAACAGGGACCAGGAGCATAGAGCTCACCCATTTTTTTATTTTTTTATTTTGCATTTGCATTGTGAAAATTAAAATGCCAGGTTTGAGATTCCTCCGCCGATTTCGAGATTTGAAGACAAGGGGGGTGGGGGGAAGAAGAAAAAAACAACTGACACTTTTAGATTATCATTAATGGTACATCGAGCATTGACCTCACTACCTTAGCAGCATTTTTTCTCTCATTTGAACACTGTTATAGAGTTCTTTTAAGCAATATGGGGTAACAAATATATTTCTCAAATTTAGAATTTAAATTCAAGGAAAACGTGTCCTTTTACGTTAATATATTGTAAAGTTTTTTGCGGAAAGGGAATGTGGCCTGTTACCCCCCGTAAAGGGGGTGTTGCCCCCGGATCCCATTTAATCTTCCTCCTTTGGGGGGAATTTCTCTGTCTCTTTCCTGGATGTGTCCTCTCCCGGAGCAAATGCATGTCACTCAAGCGCAGTGAGAATCGTTTGGTTACATTTGTTGGAGCAGTAGTGTTTTTCCATCTTTTCCACCATTAAAGAATAATGATAGTCACATCCATCTGCAGTTACCCCATTTAATACATCTTTTATTTGGTTCTCCAAAGCCCCAAGTGTTAATTTATATCCTACTTAATTTTCAGCACAACCTTTAGCAGTTCCTGGAGGCTGGAGACTGTCTCAGGCTTAAGGTTTCCATTGCAGGAGCCTGTAGGAGTAGCTTAATGATGGTGTTGATCCCTTGCAATATAGTTTATTCACGTAGAGTGAGCACCTGTTGTCACTAAAGTATTGTGAATATCCCTTTAATGAATACAGAATGTCCTTTTATATACTGGATCATTAATATACAAGTACATATTACAGGGAATAATTATTCCAGTGACTTTTACAAGATGTACTGACTCATAACTGTCAATGACTGCTTGATTTGCAGGGATCCATTCTCATTGACAAATCCAAAAACAAAATTAATCCTTGGAAAGAAGAGGAACCAACAGAGTTTACCACAAGGTGATCAGCCTCAAGGAACCACAGACCAGGCCAGTAAGGGAAAGAGAGGGAAGGAGATTGCTATAGAGGAGGAGCATGGGGATGAGAGGGAAGCCCCGGGTGTTGCAGTGGAAGAGGACAACTCTGCAACGATTCCTCTGGACTACCATGGCGAAGACCCAAGGACGGAATGTCCTGATGTAGAGGTGGTGGAGGAGATGACGGCAGAGGAATTGGAGATCTTAAAGACCAGGGGAATAGAAACGCAGCAATATGGAGCTCATAATGAACAAGACGCTGAAGTTGAGATGGAAATCGATGCAGAAGAAGAGGAAGAGATTGAAGAAGGAAAGAAAGAAGATGAGAGGATTGAAGAAGTGGAAGAGTTACCCTTAAAGGGACAGCAGGTCTTTGTGTCCCAGGAAAGGAGAAGAGATCCCTACGAGTTCACAGAGTCACAGTCAAACAAGACTCCCACTCCGATGAAGACCTGGGCTTGGAAAGAGGACACTGTGCCTAAAGAAAAACTTCCCTCAAGAAATCTCAGTGAGGGTGAGCTTGATGTTTCAGTTGTTTTCTATAAAAAGTATGGTATATGGGAATCTTTCTTGAAGAGTTCAGTTTAATTTCTACTGTTAAAGGATTTGAATGATACACACAGCATTGGATCTGTTTATTAAACGATGAAGGTTGACTGCATTATATTTTGTCTTCATGATTTGATGCATACTTCAGGTGCAAATGCAATATTTTATGACAACCATATAACGTGTAAGCTAATTTTAATGGCATCAGTTGTAAACAGAGAAGCATTTTCTTACCCGGACATGGATGCCTTATGAGTTTTCCCAATATCTTTCTCTATCTCTCTATCTCTCTTTCCCTCCTTCCCCTCCCCTCCCCCTCTTGTTTCTCTCCTTACACCAGTTTCATCTACCAAGCCTACAACGGAGCAGCCATCAACCGGTGTAGCAGTAACCTTGAAGTCTAAGAGAACTCCCAAGGGCAGTCGTCAGAATCGAGGTGCCAAAAGGAAACGCCCCCAGGATCAAGAAACTACAGAAGAAGAAGGGGACAATCTGGAAAACTCATCGCTAAATCGGACCAGAACGTCCCCACGGAAGAAGGCAAGTTCTACTGTTCGTAAAGTCCCCAAGAAGCGAGGGAAGGTCCTAGAGAAACAACAGAACAAAGGTCACACTGCTAAGGTCTTGACTGAGAAACCTCCTTATGTCGCATTGCCATCCATGACACAGAGGATAGTAGAGGATCCAGTGCCAGTGGCTGCGGAGAGAAGATTACAGGCTAGCCCAGCTTCCCTGGAACTCAGACAGGCAAGTTATCAAATTGTTCACATTGTGCAGATTGTTCTTATATTTAAGATGCCATTTGTCAATATCTAATAAATCCAAGAACTTGATTTAAGATGGTCAAATCAATCATCATGATTTCAGAGATGATAGTGATTTTCACTAGCTTTACTGAAATTTCAGAAAAGTATGGAAGTTGTCTTACAAAATACTGCCTCTCAGGTTGTTATAATTATTGTAACATCACTAACATGTGTGTTTGAGAATACTTCTTTATTCCTCCAAAAAAATAAAATAGCTTCTCCCTTTAGAATACTGAAGTATTATGGCAAAAATTGGCAGCTGATTCATATCAGTTTACATGTAGGGTTCTAATCCCTACCTGGTGCATATGTCTTTAGACAAGGCATTGTATCCACATGTGTCTCTCTTCACCCAGGTTTTAAATCGGTACCTGCCAGGTACCCAGGACTGAGTATGGCTGCTGGAGCTAAAGCCAGATAATCATATCTTAACTTCTTTGGAAGCTCTTAGGGCAGTTGTCAAAACGTGATTTAATAATACTCAGTTTTTATTAAGCACTTCCAAACTTGGAAATTATTACCCCGACATTAACTGTGCTGCCATTACGGTGCTCTAGCATTTCTAAGAATAAATACAAGAAGTTCTTTTATTATTATTATTACCTGTATTACTAAATCTTGGTTGGTACCAGTAGGCAGGTGGTGTACAAATGAGCTTCTTGTTCTTGATTTCAGATTCCAGGCCACTCACCTCCTACAAGACAACCTCCTCCCTGGAAGATTGTTCGCTATAAGAAAGTTAACATCACTCAGAGAATCAAGGAGGTGATTGAGTGGGGCGAAACAGTAGAGACCACCATTCTTGAACAGGTATTTGTTTTTTTAAACATATTTGTGGCTTACACCCATTAAATAAGATCGATTGATTGATCTGTATTGAATAAACAAGTCAGAAAAAATCTTGGAACCTAGTTCATCATGACTGTACCATTGTCCCGCTGGTTCCAAGATTTTTTCTGAATTGTTTTTCAATACAGATGGATCAATCGATCTTATTTACTGGGTGTAAGCCACAAATATGTTAAAATAATTGTAATTTCTCCCAGGAAGCATTACATTTATAAAAGGTATTTGTTTGGCTTCAATTTTCACTTGTTTAGGTGGAAGGAATATTTTAAAACATTGGTCTGTTTCTTAAATAAGCAGAAGTTCTCTTCCTCTGTATTTTATGCTTTTAAAAAGTTTTAACATTGAAGAATATTTGAGTGTTTCTGTAGCAGGCTTCTCAAATTGTTACCTCTTTTGTGTTATTTTAAATTGTGTGACATGAAATCGGCATATTATTTACACATCGCTGTGAATTTTAAGCCACAGTAATTTTTTTTTACTTCGGACTACTATAATCATTGTTTTATTTGGCAGATGCTGCTTTTTACTGCCACCTGTAGCTTCTTCTTGCTTTTGGTAAATACATGAATCATGTGTGGTCTACTGAGATCAGGAAGGGCATAACAATTTGGTTGTAGTCTTTATAATTGTTTCGTTCTTCTTTCTCAAAATTTTGCAGGTAGTAAATGAGGAAATCATTGAAAAGCTAGAGCAAGATTTCATGACCCCATCTCCACGTTCCAAGACTAGTTCTCTAACCTCTGGTTCCTTGGCTGATGTCAGTTCCTTGGGCTCCAGGACGTCTTCAAGCGTTGCAGGGAGCCTCCAAAAGAGCTCCAGTATCATCAGCACCGGGATCCAGAAGAGCATCAGTCTCTCAAGTATCTCTGAAGGAAACAGTTCTCTAGACAAGACAATCAGCCTTCCAGGATCGGAGAAGACCTCACCTAATGTTTCTGGACAGGAACAATCTTCATCTGGAAGGCAGCTGATGTCTCCTGGTGGTGTTGTCCCACAGCGGATGCCTTCAAGGGGGACAAGGCCTTCACCTGGCATATCAAGGAATCAGGATTCATCCAGAGTGTCACCCATGGACACTCAACGTAGATCCTTCACAGGTGGGACTGAGCATCCACTAGGCATCTCTGATCAGACTAGCAGGACTGGTCAGGTTAGGTCTTCATATGTAAGTCCTTCGGCATTGATGCTCTCTAGAAGAATGTCTTCCAAGGGCAGCAATAGTTCATCTGTTTCTTTGTCAGATGCAGAGGCTAGGATGGTCCCTGATGGAAAGGATGCTCAGTTTGTCAAACCAAAGAAGACACCTAGTAGAAGAAGAGTGTCAAGGACTCCGGAACAAGCTGAGCAAAGCACACATGAGCAACGATCAAATGTCCGAATGGATCCACCTCCTGAACTTAACCTTAGTGAAGGTTGGAACGTTGAACAAGCGCAGCAATCGTCGGAGGAGTCAGAAGGAATACCTTGTGCACAACCAAGGACTGAAATGGAAAGGATTTCCAGTGATGAGACAGTAGAGAAGAGTGACGGAGATGTTGGGAAACAGACTACCACCACAGGAGACAGTTTGGAAGAGAAAGCAGATGATCCTGAGCCGTCCACCAACAATCAAGAGGGATCATCGTCAAGACCAACAAGAGGTAAAAGTAGAAGCAAAGCAGAGATGACAACCCCTACAAGGCAATCCTTGGAGGATACTATTATTGTACAAGATGGTGAGTAGAATTATGTATTGCATCATTGGCAGGTCAGCCGGAAAAAAGACTAAAAGTTGAGGGGGAAAAAGATTTAGAAATAAACTTCTTAGATATAAGTTACATGTTTTGAATCATTTCAGTGATTTAAATGGGGAAAATGTCGGGATCAGAAATATTTTTGATTCATTTACAACATTATTTCCTTACTGTCTTATCTGGTTGTCTCTAAATATTCTATTCAGTTTAAACAAAATCTACCCTCTCTACATAATTGTAAACAGGCTGCCATCCTCTTTGAAGGGAATCGGGGGAGGCAGGACAACTAAAGACATACTTTAAACAATACATTGCACCGTTTGGTGAATCCTAACATCTCCACCAAGGGCATAGCTAGGATCCTGAGTTCAATTTGTGTCTACAATGGAGGTAGACCAATGATAAATAAGTGCTCATACGTCTTTCTTTCCTTGTTTTTGAAGAAGAAGGAGAGAAGGATGTTATCCTCAGCGAACCTCCCCAGGAGTCCATGCAGCAACCAAGTGCAGGGAATGCATCAAGCACCAGCGAAACCACAACGGATTCTGCCCAAGCTTTCCTGGTACCTGGTGTTAGAGTCTTTACTCGTTGGATGGATGGCTTCTATTACCCTGGTACCATCAAGAAAGAAGAAAAAAATAACAGGTGAGCAATTCAATTTGATATTCCCATGGGTAGGGTATGTGGGTGGATCCCTAAGGGATACCAGATTGCGCATGGTTCTGGGGTGGTAGGTGATATACTTGAGCAGTACATAATTGTATAATATTGACTGGCCTATACATACATACAAACATATATTTCCCAAACTAGTCTTATATTGCCCCAAGTCAAAGACGAGGGCAATATATGTAGTATCTCCCGAAAGTTAAGCCAGTCAATATTTTTATTGTCATCCAAATCGGACATCTAGAGCAAATACATAGATCAACCATGACAAATCTCAAAGAAATGAAAAAACTTTGTCAAACCAGCACCGTTCCTCCAGTGCTTGACAAAAAATTTTGATACACTGCAACCAGTGTGCCTTTGGTGTGTTTATGATGGCACAATAGAATGCGCGCAAATTGCGCAGGTTCTCGTACACATAATAGATGCGCAATGAAAATACAAAAATACGGCGCAGTCAATATGGTCTTATATTTACTGCTTTTTTTAAATGTAAAGTCCATCGGCTTTTTCATGAGAGGGTAATATGGTCTTATATATTATACTGATTATCTCTTTAAGGATTACAACAAGTGTAATAGAATTTGTGAAACCACTGCTCAGATGTCTGATATGGGTAATAATCAGGTTTATTAGAGTGCTAGGAGC
The DNA here is from genome assembly GCA_003118195.1 of Hemicentrotus pulcherrimus. Classification (NCBI taxonomy): domain Eukaryota; kingdom Metazoa; phylum Echinodermata; class Echinoidea; order Camarodonta; family Strongylocentrotidae; genus Hemicentrotus; species Hemicentrotus pulcherrimus. Next base: position 33,445 of record BEXV01002996.1, on the reverse strand, counting down.
GCCACTGCATGTTAGAAATATGCACTATACAAGAAGCCACTGATGGTATTTATATCGAAAAACCTATCTTTGTTCAAATGTGTTTTGCAAGACTTTGTGCTTGGTTGAGAAAAACTGCATCTATTCTGTTAAAATGTCTCCTACCGATACTTAATCAAGTATTGCTTCTTACCCCTTTGTTTGTGTGGTCATAGACTCAAGATTGCCTTTGATGACGGTGATATGCGGAGCGTGAATAGTAAGGACGTTATCATCAAGGATTGGTTATCAACGGGGCAGAGCGTCATGGCGGAATCAGCCGAAGATGGATACAACTATCCAGGTTTGTGAAGAAAGGGAGAAATGGAGGGATGGATAGATTGATTGCATACATCATTTTTTTGTTTGAACAAGTTTAACAAACAGAACAGGATTTGATTCTATTGTAATCTGCTGGAGTTGATTTCACTTTTATTTATCATGCATTGTGAATGTGGCTCATCCACAGTAATCTTGGGCTTTTCATGGAGTATTTATCCCATTAAGGCATAAGTTTCCATTTGTTGAAGAAATAGAACAGTTCATTTTTTCAATAAAATTCACTTTCACAATTTGTTTATTTATTTTAAAAAAAAATTAGCACTTCTTTTCTGTTAATCTATATGGAGTAACTTGAATTGTAATTCAATTTCTTATGTTATATAGAACAATGTGAACAAAAAAATATTTATTTAACACAAATAATTATTGTTACATATAGGATTTTGTTTGTTTTCTTTCCTGTTTCTTTTTCTTCAGGCATTGTGATTGGATACTTTAGAGGTTCCAATCCGAAGGATGCTGGCTATTTCGTAGAGACAGACAACGGACAAACAACAAGGTAAGTTAGCTTGTAGCAAAATATAGTCGTATGTAAAACCTTTTATTTTGAATAAAGGATCACATCAGGTCCCTGGGTCATAAAAGTTTTTATCAATACCAAGTTAGGATAACTGTTATAGGCTTCTGAAATTGTGGCATATGTGATGGGAGCATTTGTAATTGATAACAAGTTTTTATGAAACAGGGCCCTGGCCAATTAACATCCAGCTTTCCCTGGTAAAGGATTTTTCTAACTTGGACATGTATGCATGTTTGCATGAGAAATCTGGAACATGCCTCCTCAACTAGCTAGACCCCAGATAGGTAGAAAGATTTCACCATAAGACCAAAGAGTTTTGTCTTAAGATTTACAAAATTCTTTGTAGATATAAGGGCCTATGAGGGTATGAGACATACATTGTTGGTGATATTCCGGTATTATGTATCTACAAGTACATACATATTTGCAACATTCTCTGGCCATTATTGCAAACTAGCATTAATCATTTCAGTTTCATTGAAACAAAAATGTGCATGTACATATTATGTAGAAACAGTTTGTTTGTGTACAAAAGCAATATGTGTTCAGTGTCTTAAAACATTTAAATTTGTTGTCATTTCATATGTTATGTTTAAGTCTTGTTTTACAACCATTTAGCTTGTTTTTGAAGGTATCCTTTTATCTATTATTATGCCAATTTGTTTATTTTTTTACTGTTATATGTCTTGTTGGATTATGAATAGATGAAATTGAATTGAATTTTTTTCTTAAACTCCTTGCATGCTCATTTACATTTTGAACAAGATGCTATCAGATACATTAACCTGTCATTTATGTCCTTATGTCATTCAGATATCCCAGGCAGAAGGTCATCTTGTCTAAGGATCAGGCTAATCTCTTGCTGACATCCTGCCCTAGCAGCAGCAGCACAGGAATCTCGGACATCAGTCTTGGTAAGTCCAATAGCTTTTATCATAAATGGTTTGCTATGACAAGAGCCTGTAAGAAACATTGTGGTCTAGTGGATATTTAAGTCATTGGACTGTGGATCACAGGGTCTGTGGTTCAAGTCCCGCCACGGCACTAATGTCCTTTGGCAAGATATTAATCTACATTTGCCACTCTCCACCCAGATGTTAAATGGGCACCGGTAGGAAGGAATTTTTTGAATGCAGTGAGCCCCAAAATCAGCTGCTTAACAGAGCCGGGGTAACAGTTGGAGTGGCTTGAGCACCATGCATGGTGGATATGTGCGCTTTATAAATATCCAATATTGATATTATTATTATTGTTAAGAACAAGTCTCAAAGACATTATATTTGATATATGTATGATGAAGGATATGCTATGCAGCTACAAGGTTCTGTGCCAGTTTCAGATTATATCCTTACTGTTTTATAAATTTTATGATTTGTGATTTGATGGTAACTTTCAGGAGACCATAGTACAGTGGTGTACGTAAGATGATTTAGGAAAACTACTTTTAATCTTTTAATCTGTTATTATATGCAAATAATATAAGAAGACTCTTTGAGAAAAAAAATACCAACCTTTGTCCAGATAGACAAACCTAGTCTTCTGTGGTTTTGTATCGGATGTTTTCAAAGCAGAATCCTATTTCAAAATCCTGATGTTTAGGTCAGAGAATCGCTTTGAAAAGAGCAGTACTTAAGCTTTTTCTGTTTTGCACTCATCGGAGTAAAACACAAGAATGAAACAGAAGGCTAAAATCAAACAATATAAATGGAAACTATATGGAACAATGATGTTTATGCTAAATATATTACTCATTGCGGATGTAGTATAGAAAATGATATCGCTAGTGATATTCGTTTGTCTCACAATGTGGTCCATAAGGAATCTAAAAGATCACGACGTTTCGTGCGCCTCTGCAACACTTCGTCAGGTGATAAAAACTTTAGCATTATATATCAGTTTTCGATAATGATGTTTATGTTTGATATTTTCTCAAAATGCAGAAAACTTGATTTCTGGTACTCGTCAGAGGAGCAGACTTCGGGCTCCAGATGGAGGTGGAGTAGTGAGAACCCCCAGTAAGGTACTTGGTCGGACTCCAAGGCATGACCCTGCACCTGCTGTCACCAGGTCAGGAGGAAAGAGGAAAGCTACTGAGAAGCAACCCGCTGAGACTGGTGATGTCTCGCCTCCCAAGAAGGCAAAACAGCTTGCTAAAAGGCTACGCACAATTGGTAACTAGTGTCTCTTTTTCCATCCTTGTGTCATTCTGTTCTCCTCGCTTTTCTCCCCCTCCTCTTCCAATCTGTTTCTTGTCCAGCTAAGGGTATGTACTGTAAGCATCATCCAATCTAACATCCTTTGCCCTATCATTAATCAAATATCTTCTCCTCCATTTGAGACATTAACTTTTATTGTTCTTCTGCTTGTTTGTTGATTGTCATTGAGTTGGGTTGTACGTTGTACAGGAACCACCTGAATCCAATAGGAAATTGGTTAAATGAGTAGTGTAGTGTCCCTTCAGACTCACTCTGTATACTCTGGATATAACAAAAATAGAATTTTAAATTGAATTATAATCTATACAAAAGTTGATAAGGATGCTTTACCTTAAAATGATTTCAACATTTTGTTTCATGCAAAAATGTGAACATTAAGTCCATTTCCTCTGTTTTCTTACATTTTCCCATTTTATACTCCTTGCAGTTACAGCAAGTCCTGATCTTGGTAAGCAAGGGATTGGCATCCGACGATCACCTCGTAAACAGCCCCCTTCTACCTCAACACCAGGCAGCCCCGCAAGGGGTCTTTTTTCAGCTACCAGGGGTGGCCCTCCCTCGACGCCTAGGACCATGGAGATGTTGCTAGGACCGTTGCCAAGGAACAAGACATTGTTCAAGGGAATGGCTTTCTTTCTGACCCAGGGAGAGGTCAAGAAAAGGGCAAAGGTTGATACGAGTACTAGTGAGAGTGAGCTGGAGGGTAAGATATTTTTCTGTCCTATAATGCAAATCTTTTCTTTCTTTTCTCCAAGGCTATTACGATACCAGCTGGATTGACATTTTATAATCATGTTCACAGCCTAACTTGCATAACATATCCATTGTAAGATAGTAATTTTATTTACTGCATATCATATTGTACATCAATAGTATGTTCATAGGATTATGGTTAGTGTCTGCTCTAGTCTTTCCAGAGTGTTAAAGGTAATGACCAGTATTGGAAACGCCCCAATTTCAAAAAAATGAAATGGAAGCTCTGATTACCAACCATGTAAAGAATATGTTTTGACTAATACATGATGATAACAAATTTGCCAGGAAACCACCTACTAATTGATATATTTGGTAAATTAGTTTATCTATGGTATGTGAGATATAAATGCATGTGTCGCGCACATGTGCGTATAGTCCCATATACAATTTTTGGGTCCAGTGCTTGTAACATTACGAAGACAGGGCCAAATTTCTTATCATTTTGATGATTCCAGAACCTTGCAGTACACACCAATATGTATATGAAAGAAACATATGTATATGCAAGATGCTAATTGGTTATTGATTGCCAGTTGGTTATTGATCAACTGTTTGATTCCACAATGTTTCTTTCACAATGCAGTCCCACAACCATAACTGGTCTTTTCCTATAATACATGTTTTTTTTACAATTTAACAATAAATGTGAAAGTTGATAGTTAAACTTAGTCAAATATTCACCTTGTTAGATCATATTGTAGGTCAGGGGAAAGGCAAAGTGACCTGTGTGAGTGTTTTTGTTTTTCTTTCTTTAAAGCCCCACTGCACTAGTTTGCTCAGGAGAGATTAAACCTCCCTGCATGGTCACTGACAGGGGATCATGGGGGACCAATGGTCATCGATTAGGCATCATTTGCTATATAGAGGGCGCAAGTAGCTAAGTAGTGCAGTGGGGCTTTTTAATGAAGGTTGCAACCTAACATTTTATAAACTCAATATTTCTTCTCAACTACTTATCAGATGATCCTGATGAAGCCCCCTTTGACAAAGAGCATGCCAGGAAACAGATAGAAGCGGGAGGAGGAGTGGTCCTCAAAGACTTTGACAAATCACAGGTAAAATATTCAGCTCCATCATCAGAATTGCCTGTATATGATGAAATTTCTTTAATATATTGTTTTTTGTGTTGTTGTTGTTTTTTTTTTTTTTGGGGGGGGGGGGGTTAAGGGGTCTAATGCAAATGTCGACCAATTAAAAGTATCATGCAAGGTCATTATTCTGAAAAAAGGTCATAAATAAAAGTAATTTTGATCTTCCATATTAGGCTTCTTGAGATTTTATAGGCATCAACATATAATGTATTGATATTGTTTGAATGTTTTTCTTTTCCTACAGAAGACACAGTACAAGCTATCCCTGGTAGCCAATACTTACTGTCGAACAAAGAAGTACTTCCTGGCCCTGGCTTTCAACATTCCTTGTGTCTCTAACCTATGGATCAGAGATTGCTCCCGAACGGTGAGAGATAAACATGATAAATTTGGAGAGAGTCAAAATCTAAAAATATATCCTTAACCACGGTTCTCGGTAGAGATTTGTCTGTGCTTAATTTAAGTAGAGTAAACTGAAATTGGGGTTAAATATATGTAAGCATCAAAAACAGCTTAAACTATTTGTATAAGAAAAGTAGTATTTATTCTGTACCTGTGTAAATGAGATTGCCATGGTCAAGAAATAAAACGAGAAGAATCATAAACATCACCAAACATTCCATTTCAGTTTATTCCAGTCCATTAGAAATATGAATAAATACATATCTGTATAGACACAGATCCATTCTTTCTTTCTTTTCTTTTTTGTGCTCAATAGGTTGTAATACATAGAATTAAGGGTACCAAACGATATCTACGGTACATATAGTTTTGTCAAAACTATTTACATAGCGAGTGCTGCCTGTAACTGTAACCTTTTTCCTCAGTTGGTATTAAGAATAATAATGTACAACAAGGTACTGTACTGTTTAATATAAATATTGCTCAATAATCTCTCTGTTTTCCTTTACATATTTCAAGTTGACCCCCAAAACTTGAAGTGATGTTGGAAGAGTGTGGCATGGGCAATTGAAAAGTCTATTTTGACATGTTATATATTGAGGTATATATGTAGATAACGTGTCCTTCAATGTGATTTGTTTTCCAGGGTAAACTTCAGAGCAACAAAGCATACCTCTTACCTGCAGGTGAATCTGTGAATGGTAATATCATGGAATGGTAAGAATTCTATCAAATCTATGAGGAGGGAGGGAGGGCTTCAAATCCAAAATATATGAAGATCTCTGTTTTTTAATCATTCTCAGCTCTTTCAACTGATATCATCTTATTATCCTTCTCCAATGCACTCGTGCTATTTATGAATGGACTACAATGCTTGGAATCCTGGCTTTATACATTATTTGTTGCTATGTCATGCAAACCTTGGGCAAGCTTTAAGGTTGTTACGGTTGTTGTGTAGAATCCTTCGAGTGATCTTTTTATTATCCTCGTTATCCAGGAAACCCAATTACTGCATTTAATCTTGTCTCATGATCTTAGTCCAGGGATGCCAGTCAGTTTTTCTCACTGGGCCTTAAAGGTAAAGACCAGTAATGGTCATGCAATCACATTGTAAAAGAAACGTTGTGGAATCGATCAGAAAAGGTTGTATCATCTAGCATCTAGCATCTGCATGGTTCTGGAATCGTCAAAATGATAAGAAATTTGGCCCATTCTTCGTAAAGTTACAAGCACTATAAACAGAAAGATGTATATGGGACTACCCTATATCTCTCACAGACCATGAGAGAAACAAATTTACCAAATATATGAATTAGTAGGCGGTTTCCCGGCAAATTTGTTATTATCATGTATTAGTCAAAACATATTCTTTCACATGATTGGTAATGAGAGCTTCCATTTTATTTTTTGAAATTGTGGCGTTTCCAATACTGGTCTTTACCTTTAAAAGAAGCCTTTATTTGTCATGTACAATATAAAGCCTGAAAAAGCCTGAAGACTGGCATCTCTGTTAGTCTTATCCTCACATATTGAAATTCAAGTTACCTGATGATTCTTTCTCTTTTTATGTTTATCAAGGAAACCCAATCGATGTATCCTATCTGGTCTGAAGATAATGGTCATATCCAGTCATATTGAAGTAGAGAACACCTGGCGATCTATTCTCATGGTGGCTGGTTGTCACATAGTCGCTAGATTCCCTACTACCAATGAACTCAACAGGGGAGGTGGGTCAAGTATTCATTCATTAATGAGGAAGACTTCCTAATGTAGGAAAGTATTTTGCTTAAAATAAAAATCAAGCCTTGCAGGAAGAACTTTATAAAGTGGTCTTTTGTGAAATCTCAGGTGATTCTTTGAAAATTTATTTTTAGGACGACTGCCTTGAGACTATGACCCCTTGGCTTGTGTTGTCTTGTGTTATTTTTTTTTTTTTTTTACTTCATTACAACCATCTGATACATGTACATGATATCGTTTGTGTTTTGGTAATAAGAAATTTGATTTGCCAAAGGAAATGTGTATGAAATAATAGAGATTAGTCATGCTAGTCAAATAACCCTGTCCCCTTATAACTATCGAAGCCAATTACAGAAAAAAAAGTGGTTATTTTTTCCTAGGATCAACTCCACGTGTCGATACATTTAACAAAATTTTAAAATCTTTCAAACCTTTTTTTCCCCTGACCAACCCTGTATAGCCGTTAAACCTCTGCTGGTTAAAGCAATGTGGTTGATTTATGGAGCATTATGGTGTGATACATGAATAAAATGCCTTACTTTACCCTTCCGTAATTCTTATTTAAAGGCATCGTTTCACACTGTAAAATCTGAGATGCATGGCTCTACCTGTTATCAGTGTCTGTGATATTGTGTAATATTAAAGCCCTAAAAAAATTGTGCTTCAAAATTATCATGAAGTGCCTGAATAAAGTTAAAATCTTTCAGCGACCCGTTTTACCATACTCATCTTCCCAAATAGACTGTAATGTTATAAAAACCGTTAGGAAAATGCAAAATTTGATTTCGATTTCCAATCATAAATATCTTGATAATCAGACAGGCGATCGGCCTGTAATAGTCATGGGATTCCTGAATGACCAAAAGGTTTATAATTATGATTGCAGCATGAGCTTAAATCCTGGATTTTGTTTCAGAATCTGGAGCAATGTTACTGAGTCACTTTAAGACTTGTAAATCTAATGCATGACGTTGTTGTTTATTACTTGACACAGGTATTCCTTTTGACTGCAGCGTGATGGTAACTGATCCATCTTGCCCTCGTCACATCCTCCACCGAGCCCAGCAGTTAGAGATACCGGTAGTATCGGTGGAATGGGTGATGCAATCCCTCATCAATGGTGTCAGGATGCCGTATGACTATCATGACAAGTTCATCTGGGATTACAAAGAGAAACTGAAGTAATTTTTCATTCATCTTCAGTGATATTTATTAAAAGGAGTGTAGCTTGGCAAATACTTCTTAACGCCATCTACGTCTTCTTCTGGACAACTTCACGTAAACTAATGGACTTGATTTACGGTACTAGTCAGCGATTTGATCTCTGCATGGTCAGCGTTCGCGAAACAGACCGAATTTCTCCTAATGCTTTGGTTTCGCCTATGTTACACGCACGTGACTGCTGCGGTTGCGTCACCCGTAGTCATATTTTACCCGATTGGCCTCAAGTCGAGCCACAGGAAAGACTCGTCAGGTTACATTCTCTTTAACCTAGCAATGGAATCAGGATTACAAATTATTTAATTCAGGTCCAAATTCTCTCAGAAAAACAAAGAGAAATGCCAAAACTGTAATCGTGTATGATTGCAAAGTCTTGGGACTAACTATTGACGTTGAATTTGATTATTTCTATTTATATGAATGTATAACCAAATCAACTTTTGATTCCCACAATTTTGACACAAAAATGTACATGAACTGCAGATGAAAGTGAAAAATTGTTATTGGAAAGTATGGAATGGATTTACAGCATGGCTTTCAATAATTGCAATATCCTGTGTCATTACTTTCTTTGATTTATTTGTCTTCTTACCTATGTAGCTTTACCGTTAGGTATGTGTGTAAATACGGCTGTTCTTGAGCAAAGGGCCCATTGAGTGTTATATATCATGGAGATAAATTCTACTGTAAGAAGCGCTAGCAAGATATTTGAGTTTTAAGAAAATGGATGATGATTTACACAATTTTTTTGCTATTGCTGAGGGAGCAAACGGATGCTTGTTGGTGAACAACCAGTGAAGTGAATGGAGTCATGACTTTATATTGTATCCAAGAAACTTGATAATTGAGCATGAATACTGGCACTAGCACATTGTCTTTGCCTACAGCTACAGTAACCAGGGGGATGAAAAGGGCTTCTGAACCCTACTCACCCCCNCTAAATGTAGACGATTTATTTACATACATGGGTTTCATGCGGATCTCCATTGTAAATAGTACTTCTAGCTGTGACTTAAGATACGAATAATCTGTTTTTGTGTGTTTATCTATTGGTATTGAAAATATAATACTTTCTTGTTGTGATACCATAGAGATATGATTCTTTTAGATGAAGGCCTGTCCTACTGTATTGTATTGTGCAGTGTATATTTCTATTTTTGTATGTTATCATTCTTTGAAGACTTGGTGACAAAATACAGAGATGCATATTTGTGATAAAAGCTTTTCAGGAATATGCAAATACATGCAAATTTTTAAATTTTGTCAAATCATCTTGCCATTAAATAATGAACTAATAATGATAAAATGTATTAGCGTCACGTGAGGTCTGAGGGTAGCTTGCTGTGTATAAAAACTACTGCATTTTGTTTGCACCTCACTTACAAGTCAAACCCAAAATCAAAGTTTGATTAAAAATAACGGTATAGCTTTAACCAGAAAAGAAATAGTCATTTTCATTAGAATAATATTTAATATTGGATGTAACTCACTGTAACTCACTACTCACTGTTGTAATGAATTGTGGAGAATGGTAGATGCTTAAATGATGGGTATACAATGATTGCTATTTTTGGTAAGAGTTGCATGTATCTACAGTATGCAGCACTTAAGGCAGCTGCTTTTAGATTAGAAATTAATGTACCAAAAAAGCAAGGAAAAGCATTGATGCGAGAGGTAAGGATTCATTATGAGCATGTGTGTATGATAAGTTGAGGAAATTTATATTTTACCGTACCCTAGGTGGTGCTGGGAAAGATTGCCATCCTCTGTTGACAGATAATTGAAGAATACATTGTAGAATAGAGAATGTGTTCTTTTATATTATTTAGCTTAGCAGAATGAATACAATCAGAAAGTACATGCAAGAAAAAGAGAGCTGCATTATAAAAATACCTTGCACAGCTGATGAAATTTTATATGTCCAACCAACCTAATGCTTCGGTCACAAAGGTTTGTACGAACGATAATTTTGTATGAATCTCCCTGTTTTTCCATTGTCTGAAAAGTTTGTACAGCGTTCGTAATGGCATTTGTGACCAAGGCTTTAGGTGAAGGAGAATAGCACTTTCTAATATTCCAAATGTTCTTTAGTTGTTTTGCAAAGGAATCAACGATTAAACCTCATATTATTATCTGGAGCCATACAGGCATTACTAGACAGATTTAATGCCTGTCTAACTTGATATGCTAGTGCTCTGTATGAATATAATTAAGAACCACTTACACAAATTCCCTGATGACCTCACAATTGATCTTGTTCACTGCACATGTGTATTATAAAGGCAAATCACACTTGGTTAGGGCGCTAGAAAGGTTCTGTATCATTTCCTGCAGTTTTTTCTACTAATTAATAACGGTACTATGTAGACCTAAAAAGGAAAGAATTTGTAATAATTTCTCTTTCTGTCCCATTCTGGTCTGTGTACGATGTCTATCCAGTGTCCATTATATGGAGTATCAACACTTTAACAGTATTATTATAACAATAAATGGTCCTGTCATGAGATTGAATCAATTTTTCAATCAGTAGCCCTTTAAGAATGAACTGGTTTACAAAATTACCTTGTTTCAATTATTGAATACATACGTACGCCCTGTATATTGAAAGTAAATGGTGGGGAATTTGTTAATATAAGGAATCAGTTCATGAATTTGTTGTATATATATTAGATTATGCAAATATGTTTGAAATCAGTTTAAAAATGGATTATGTTATATTAGTTCTATTCCTCATTTGTTTTTTTGTATATTGTTTGCATAATGATTGTTTTGTTTTAACATAGTGTCTTTCAACTCCGAAAGTATATTTTGCAACTTGCAGCTTTTGTTTTACTGTAATTTTGTGCCAAGCTTTAGTATCAAGTGCCTTCCACTATTTCTTTCCTTCTAATCGTATATTTTACAAGAAATTACATGCAAAGAATAAAAAATGATTTATTTTAAATATTTTTGAATTGCCAGCCTCATTTCATTATTTTCTGTTTCAAACAATGAAAGGTTTTAAAAATCTGGGGGAAAGGTCTGCCGTTGATGCAACAATTCTATGATATCACCATCCACAATTTCACCAGCTATTAGTAAGTTTTCAAACAGAAAAAGACTGTCGATTAAATACCATTACTGGATCAAAGATATAAACCTATTATTTTATTTTATTCACAAAAATCACAAGATCAGGAAGCATATATCAGGAGTGACCACATCTCCATTTCATAAAGAAACTTCACTATCAAATACATTAGGTTTACAATCTAACATTGTTTCTCCAGCAAACGTTTGCTTCAGGCTCTATTAATTTTGTCAAATATGTAGGGATAGAGCTTCAGATACTATTGAGTAAAGTTTCTTGTCAGGTTTAGTGATGGGTTTAAGGGTGAAGTCAGGAATTTGAAAAATGTTACAAGTAGTGCCAGAGAAAGTGGCATGCAATCAAATTTGATCTTACATTATATTCATTATTCTTGAACTTGCTCTAATAAATGCTCTCTGCTTTGATTTTAAAATAGTATTTACAATATTCACAAAAGTCCTGCATATAAGCAATGTATGGAATACCATAATTTCAGCTTAGCTGCAAAATAAATTATCATCTCTATTTAAACTTTACACAAGCAAATCTTTAAACTTTACACAAACAAATCTTTCTGTCAGGTTCTTGTTTCCATGCTCCTTCCTTGGGGGTTCAGAAGATGTACGATGTGACAGAAACATTTTCCATTGACTAGTACTTTCTTCATCTTCATATAGAATTGTGTATTTTACACATAATTCATGGGTCAAATGTAAAACAAACAACAAAAAACGCCATGACATGAAGACTTTGCCAGCATACAAATTGTGAGAATCTGGACCACTACGGCAATTTGTGAAAGTTTCATGTGCACAAATGTTTCTTGTTTTACATAAATGACTTTGCACTGGTAGGATTTCAAAAACAATTTGTATTGATTTTTCAGATGATGGCACCAAAGTTATTTCGTTTTTACCCATTTTTGTTCAAACAGAACATGGTAAGCTACATATACCATCCAAGGTTGTATGAAAACAAAATTCAGTCTCCATAAATGTAACAAACAAGAAGTCATTCAGTGAGGGGCTAAGACACACATCAAACTGTTCTTTGTCTCGAGTTTCTCCTTGTCGGCTTTGTCGGCTATCTTGCTGAAGCGCCCTCTGCCTAGCTGTTATTGTCTTTGACTATAGTTTCCTGTTGTCGGCTTTGTCGGCTATCTAGCTAAAGCTCCCTCTGCCTGGCTGTAATACTTGTTTAAGTCTAGTCTCAGAAGGAGCTGGGTAAGATGAGGGCTGGCATGATGGTTACGAACCCCAGATAAAATCTTGAAGAGGAGAGATGACTGACGATTGAAACCCTGTATTGGGAAATAGTGGGGTTTTTTACTCAGTGAGAAAATGCAGGAATACGTTACAAAAATGATACAATATTCACGACTGTTCCTCTGTGATCTCAACACTGCACTATGCCCCTTGGCTTTCTCTCGGGGCACAGTACAGTTTTGCGATCACTTTGGACAGTTGTAACCATGCCCCTCAAAGCAGTCAATATTTGTTAATTATACTGTAATATAGGGCAACATAGTGTCCTAGACCCAGATGGTACAACCCAGCTGTAACAGGTGTTGAATGGATCATGAAACCTCCATCCTCTCCACCTTGTATATTATGAACTATCCTAAACAATCATGAAGATAGTAAATATGATTAAAATTTGGTAGGATGCCAAATGTGTTCCCATAAATTTGATATTGTGCCAATATGACGGTTGAAACTATGATAATATAACTTGAACGAACTGCCATGTAACTCTTTTCGTTCTTAAAAGGTCACGTGCATATATGAAAATTGTTGATTCATATCGAAAGGCAACTATCTGGTGTCTCTACCTGTGCTAGTTTGTCCATGTGTGTAAGCTCTCTCTCTGTGACAGTCGAGGTCTGCATCATGAGACTACAGAAGGAGTAGCATAACTCAAGGATCTCTGTCAAACAATGATGAACCTGTAACGCAAAGCAGATTGTCCTTAATAATAAACAATAATACAAACTGTGCTTAGGCCTAACAAAGAAAGATGTTTGTTGTTTTGCCCTTTAAGCGCCAAAACATGGGTCGGTCGGTTAGAAATCTCTTCTTTTTTTTATTTTTACTTTATTTCCTTTTTTTAAAAACTTTTTCTTTCTTTTTTTTTCTCCCTCTTTGGGCTGATATTTCTTAGTTTTTAATGCTTAATATTTTTTTCTCTCAAGAACTGTTTAAAAAAAAAAAATCAAAATAGCTGACCGTAGATTTTAATATATGTATATCTCAGAAACACTAATATGTCAGTTTGCTGTTTCGTCATGGAAAGGCAGTATCATGAAGAGTTCAGAGCAAACAAAGTATAGTTAGAAACTGCGCATACTTGGCAGAGAATAATCTTATTACCGGTTTTGACAGGAGTAAGCACTGGGCCATGAGTGAGACCAGGAACTGATCGTGGGCCAAACGCACGGCCTCAAAGTCTCTTTTAATTTCAATCTTCTGTATGAGCTGGATGAAATGAGTTTCCAAGACGTCAACCTGTCAAACAAAAGGAATAATATCATACGCTGGTCTGTATACAAAGTCATGTACATGTATGCTTATGGTTGAAACACAGACCAGATTAATGGTGATCTATTCTGTCAGTGTTAATCAATATATTACAAGTTTAACGGATGAAACCATTCTGCTTAACATTTTAAAAGTTTTTTTGGTGGCAATACCCTTATAAAAGAAGTCTTTCAGGAATATCACAACATGAATTTTTCAGTTATAATTAGGCAATAATATACATGTATTCAGGTGAAAATGGTTTGTTTGGTTTATGAATACTTTGTCCTGAAAATCTTTTGAAAGCTGTACTTAGTCTGAGTTAGTCGAGAAGTCTTTACATCTCTATAAAATATGTTGGATGGATTCCCTTTAATAACGGTTACAGTAACTTAAAAGATTTCACAAAATGACAAGTCCACTTAACCCAAAACCTACTCATTACCATCTTACGTGTCACGTGGAGCATAAAAGATATGAAATATAGAGAGCACATAAAAGATTTTATTTTAAATCATGTTTCATACCTGAAGGTAGTATTGAAGGTTGTCTATGAGGAAGGCCATGTGTGAACGAAGCCTCCATTGGGCAGCATCCCAACGCTTGAAGTTCTGATGTTTATGCTGCATCTGAACAGCCCAGCACTGCTGCAACTCCAGCTGCACCCGTTTCACATTGAGTAGAAACCTGAACAGCATGTTGTACCTGTGAGGATACAGGAGGGGGGGGGGGGGATAATATAATACATGTGTAGAGGTGGTTATTCTACCTGACTGCTAATAAAGCATAAATGCTTGTTAGTAAGCAACCAGAGGACCGACGGCTTAAGGTCCTCTCGAGAGAGACCTGGTAATGAGGATTAATGCCTTACCAAAGGGCACTGGCACATTGCCTTGGTTTTGAACCTGGGTAACCGGATTACAAGACCACTGCTCTACCGGATGAGCTATCGCATCTCCAAGTAGTTTGATAAACAATACATAGCAAGGATAATAGTGATGCTTCATTCTTATATTTACTGCCAGAGACTGAATGAAAACATTAACAATGAGAGGAAATCAACCTCAACAGAAAGTTCTTTTTATTGACAAATTGCTGACAATAATAATGAGACATGAAGCAAATGGGATGGGTTTATAGTTGATTAAAGAGTAAAGGAAGGAAGATTTACAGATGAGAAGGGCAAACAATTTAAGCAACCTTCCCACTTAGCCGAGTTGATGTGAATAGTCTCAAGTTTTAGCGAGTAGCCCATGAGCTCAAACTCATGTTGAACTCCTAAAAGTTTATAAAATTCAGGATTTTGGGGGGTGCATGAGTTTTGTAGGAGTGTTCTACGAGCCAGCACCAAGTTCACAACGATACCTCTTCGCTGAGTTACCCCGAGTTTGCAGGAGCTGTCACATGAAGAGCTCCCCACAAGCTACAATGAGTGGGTTTTTTTTGTCAACTCGCAATAACTCACAACAGAAACTTGGCTTAGTGGGAGCTCTTTTTAAGAATAATCTATTGAAGAGCATAAGAACACATTTGTCTACAATGCACAATAATTAGATAGAATCAACTAATTGTTAACACTGCAGAACAAATCATTCACTAGTTCAATGGAAGAAAATAGGTCTGCGACAAGCACTGTTGACTACTACTCGAGTACAATTTCTCGTACTCTAATATTCGGCCGCAAAAAAACAAAAAAAACAAAAACAAAAAAATCCTGGTCACCTGGCACTGTCCAGGCCAATGATTACCCATGCCAGGGAGAGCGCCGCTGGCATGGTACCGTGTAGGTAAACATGTTTCCCAGTTCAAACAATGTCAAACTCACCACTCAGAAACAAGGACCAAATGTCTGGATTTCTGTTCAGATTTGGAGGAAAATGGATTATTCTGCCATCATTGGTTTTTAAAACAGCATTGTTTATCTGTTATTATTATTATTATTATCGGCGCCTTCAACTGCAACTCAAGTAAAGATTGCGTGAGTTTTTGGAGACGGACCTGGGATACTACTATCGTGGTATGTTGGTGGCAACAACAAAAAAACAACAACAACAAAAAAATATTTTATTTTAAAAAATTTAATTTTAAAAAAAAAAAAAATTTAAAATTTGAAAAATTAAAAAAAACATGGGGTCCGAATATTCCAGCATTCGCTTGTAAGCCTGGGAGTGTACTTGGGTACCGCATTACACGGTTGTGCACAGCCTTAGTAGAAAAGGTGACTTCACATTTGCTAATGAGCTGTAAGTAACTGTTTGCATTTCAGGGTTATAATAGGAAAGAGTGAGGCAGATGTGAACTTGTGTGTTGGTTCTTTATGTGGTCTGCCTTTCCAATGACTTAGGTAGGATATGATCCTGAGTAGGCTGAGTTTAATATGGTAACCAGACATCAAAATGGAAAATCAGATTCATTGAAACAAGTACTTTTGAATCTAGTACTGTCATGGTCCTACTTACCTTTCTAATACGCTCTGGGTGAATAGAATGTGCAGGGGCCACTGGACAGCAAATGTCATCCCAAGACACGACCAACCACTCTCTGCACTCCCTCGTCCTGGTCTCATGCCCTCACTCTCTGAATATGGTAAAACAAGTTTGGTATTCTATTTATACTCTCATAAAATACCCCAGTGTGATGTATGATAAAAGATGTACAAATAAACAAAGAGGGACTTGGAGTTGAGACATATCTTGTATATTCAGAAAAAATATTTCTCCCTAGGAA
>BEXV01002996.1:3084-15584 GCA_003118195.1 Hemicentrotus pulcherrimus | reverse complement strand
AGAGGAAATTTGTTGTAATTGATCAGTAAGGCTTTCCCTTCGCAATGATATGAATTTTGCATCAATTCAAAACACTTTTGCTTCTTGGTGTGACTCCTTTAACTAAAACGATCTGTACAGCATAGCCACCTGCCTATCAAGACTGCATTATTAGTGATTTTTATTTACAATGTTTTCTTCTTTCTCAGGTAAGATATGTTACATAAACTCACTGCTAAATAGTTAGCATTAACATGTAATAACAACTACCAATATTTACTCCTTCATATAACCATGTAACATTATCAATAGAAGGGAACAAAAAATCATAATTTATATTGAAAATGATTGTCATGAGAGGCACACGTTATACCTTATCTCTATCATACATTTAATACATTGCCATTGATCACCCTAAACTACAAGACCATCATATATTCACCCTACAATTCATTATGGAATATGAAACAACCTTCTGGCAATTTTTTTTTAAAAATATATCTGCAAGCATTTATATCACATGCACCTGCTTTAGACCAAGATGATTTGTTAGAATTTGAAGAAAAAAAGAATAAATGTTGCATCAGGTCTGTGTCCCATATAAGATTAGATAAGATTGTATTTTAAGATTTTTACCATGTTCTGTAGTGGTTGTAGCTGGGTTCTTGAGTAGAGTCTGAGCCTGGTCGATGAATGCAAGGAATAGCTCACCCCTCCCGAGAAGAAAGAAATCTTTGAACATGTTCAGCTTGCCTACTAAGTTGAACTCCTCTACTACTAATTTCCATAGATGCTATTTGGAAGAAGAACAAAATCAAAATTAAAATTGAAATTGAAAAATCATTCTAAAATATTTTTCACTTCTACTTCTTACAGTTTATCACATACTACTAGTTTTTACAGATGCTGTTTGGAGAAAAAAATCCAAATCCAAATTAAAATTGAAAAATCATTACCGGTATAAAATATTTTTCACTCCTACTTCTTACAGTTTGTCACTTACAATTACATTACAGGTAAACAAATTTGAAAATTGTTTGCAAGTTTTTTATCACATTCTATAATATGCATTACATTAGTTCTTCCACATTGCAAATCAGAATTATTTTTTATTTGTAAATTTGTGAATGCTGAATATCTATGTGAGTAATAAACAATGTGAAAGTTCTAGAGAAATGGATAAGTTGTGACAACAGATATTCTTGAGATAAAAATGAAAGTTGGTGCTATGAGGAAAATGAAAAGGCCTTAAGATAAGAGAAAACAAACATTTGAAAATTAAAGACAAATGGCTAATTGGTGATATCATGAAGAGAGGACCAAGAAAAAGAGGAAGAAGAAGAACCAAGAAAACAATCATTTAAAAGACTACAGGTTAGACCAAAGCGGAAAAGTTTGAGCATGTTAGACCAAGGTCTTGATCTCACCTCGGCCACACAGACTCTGATCTCATCTACAGCATCCTCAAAGTCTTGGACTGAGAAGATAGGCTTCTCCTGCAGATCATGAAGTCTGCTTGCAAACTCAGCTTCATTCTCACCTAGTACAGAGTCTAAAAATACATATTAACAAAAACATCCAGAGTCAATTTTTTGCTCCCACATATTCATTGGTACACATGATTTGTCAAAACTACTGTTACATGGGATAACAGGAAAAGGCTTCCATGGCAGGTTACTTTCCTTTCAGGCTGTCTATTGCAAATTCACCTTCATTCTCACCAAGTACAGAGTCTAAAAGTACATTAAAATAAACATCCAGAGTTAAATATTTCATTGGCACGCATGATTTTGTCAAAACTACAATTACATTGGATAACAGGTAATTGCTTCCATGGCAAGTTATTTCCTTTCAGGTTATCTATAAAGCATCCATGTTGAGAGTACATTTCTGGGGTGATGCAATACCTATGTTGTAATTAAAAATAGGACTTTGAAACTTGAGGACTTTATGACTTTTGATTCTTATTAAATGAAGATACAATAAATTATTTGGTGGTAATATAGAATCTATTGATGCTTGCTTTGAGGAGTTGCCTATTTGGCTTTAGATTTCTTAACATTTGAAGCAGTGAGCTTACAAGTACATAATTCATGTCAAATTGATATTGATGTGCTACAGCATAAATCTATAAAAGCTTTGATCCTGTTGCATTTATGTGATTTCAACACAAGCACAAGTATGTTTTGAGCATTTTATTTCAAGTGGCTTTGGTAGCTGTACAATGATAAGTAGCCATACCTGTGTATTTCATGGCTGTACTTTGCTTCTTGCTTTCAAACATCTGAACAGACTCTCCGACAAAGAGAATCTTCTCTGCCGCCCTCGCGGGGATGTAGCTAGGTAACATGGCAGGATGGATGGCAAAGTGACTGTGTTCTGTCTCTGACGATCTTCCATCTTCAGAAAGTTGCTATGAAAATACAATCACAGTTACACATTAAATGCTTTTGTTTTAGTTTCTGCAGTGAGATGTACTTTCGTGCATGCCTTATCACGACTGTATCCAGATTCTATTTTGTTTCCAAATGCTAATCACACTGTTGTACTATATAGAGTTTACCATTATTAGAAGTATTTTTATTAGAGTAAAGCAACTAAAATATCTAAACAATCCACACTGACTCGGCCATCTATTTGTTTTTGTTTATGAATTAGATTTCAAACCCAAATCTGCTACCACATTACGAAGCATTCCCATTAATTATGTTTATGGTACCTCTTGAGTTCATCAGAATTAGATAAGATTGAAGAATAGAAGCATTCTGTTACTTTTCCAAGCAGTGTAAGTCTCTATGAAGTCTTCATGAACTACTTCTGTTTGAAAAGCACTGTAACCAACAAACCCATCCATGTCCAGGGGGGTGTTTCATAAAGCTGTTCGTAAAAGTTACGCATAACCTTAGGAATGACTTATATATGAAAAGCCAAATGGCTCAATCATTTTTTAACTGCATCAACTAAAGTTGAACTGTGCAGATGTAGATTAACATTCTTATTATAACAAACATTTTTAATACAAAGTAAAAAAAAAAAAATCCATAATTTAATTGGGGTTATCTGAAATATAGTCACACTTTGTGAAAACATAAGGAAAAAACTTTCAGGATCCTATCTGGCACTTCATATTCAAGTCATTCGTAAAGTCATGCGTAACTTTACGAACAGCTTTATGAAACACCCCCTGCCATAACAGAGATAACTAAAGGAAGAAATAAGCATAAATCTGGCTATCATTATATCCATGAGTCATGGTGAATCATATCTCTTCTTACCATGATATCTTGAAGTTGTGTACTGGTGACCCCACCTAGACCAAGATCATCATCATCAGGACTGGGGGTCAAGAGCTGACCAGGCTCAGTGGTCTGGTGGATGAAGAACTCAGCATGACGGTCAAGCAACATTCCATGGAGGAGCCAGGCCGTTACCTGACGGTACATTACACAGTGGCAAGCAAACAGGATTCTGGGTAGGACGGAAAGATCAAGAGGCAAAAGATTGCAATTCAATGATTCTAAATTCAAAAGTATAGTAATTCATCAAAAACAAGTAAAAAGCAAGGATACATGCCAACATTATCTTTGCTATGAAGGAATTTATCATTCAATTTATTCACTATTTCCAGGTACGCAATTTAAAAAACACCTATAAATGAAAGTCTTTTATCACTTTAGAATGACAGATCATTTGTATGCCTGATTAGATATTATTATACACCCTAAACTTCATGTTCAGTGAAACCTTACTATAAAATTTTTTTGGGAACCAAGAAAATTACCTTGTTGTATTGAAACGTTGTTATACCAGGGCTAGAACTCGATAGACTACAAGAATTAGGACCAGCAAAAAAAGCCTTGTTATAACACAATTTTATTATTACATATTATTTAAAACAAGGCACTGTATCTGCTAATCTGTGGTTAAACATCTGGCACACATTAAGTATTCATATGTAAACAATCTCTCTTCTACTCTGGCTTTTAGACAAATTGTAATTAGCTAAATTCAAGACAAGCTAGAAAATATGATGTCTTTGAAACTAAGGTCAAGATTTACTTCTGTAATGCTTGCTGAATGATAGGCTGACCACAGTCACAGTGCCTCTGAAGAAGATCCAGGATCTGGCCTCCATGGTAAGCCTGGGTCTGGATCTGTTGGGCTAGTGATACAAGGGCCGGGAAGAGGGACTGAAATGGCTCTAAGGTGTGCTGTACATGGCCTACAGTCAGGTTGGGATCTGATAAAATCTGAAGTTTTAAAAAAGAAAAACATATCATACAACTTGTACTTGTACAAACTATAATTCATTGAAGGAAAATATATATTACAATGGCTCGGGAGGTCAACAGTTCTTAAGTCAATGCACTTGTGCCATTTTGTTTAGGCATGAATCCCCAACTACCATGTTCCTCAGGTAGGACTTAAAGGTACTATGTCCCATTTGCAGGCCCCCAAAAAAGAAAAGGTTAAATTCCAACAGCATTTGAAAGACAATATTAATTTAGAACTTCCCTAAAAAAGTGGGGCTTGAAAATGTCTTTTAGTGGGAAAATGACGACTATTAGTTGTCGAATCGACTTAGGAGCTACAGAGCCAGTAAGTAATAGTCCGATTTTTCAGACCATTGTACCGAATGGTCGTACGTTTTATGCTGCGCAAAGATTCAAACAGTTTAATTTTGGCTATTACAAGAAGTGGGCTATTGATATACCGTAGACAAATGCTCATTTACCCTTGACAGCTCATTTTATGCATGTTATTACCAAAGATGAAAACAAGCCAGTCAGTCACTGACAGTGAAGTCTAGCAAGTAAACGGTTTCCTTGCATCATTTGAATATTAGGACACTGCTAACGTTTACATTTTACAGATAGGACATACATGAAATATTCATAATTCCTGCAAAGTTCTACAGAATTTGATGTTGGCTGCAAAAGGGACATAGTATCGTTAACACCACATGTATGTGGGTCATATGGCTCCCATGGCTAATCTACTTGTCAAAAAGCACATTGGAAGAGGTCAAGTAAAATAAAAGCATTAACACCTAACAATATAAATGCAAAAGTATATATAGAGAGAGAGAGGGGGGAAGAGGGGGAAAGAGAGAGAACGAGAGAGAGATACCTGTACATTTTTGTAATTAAAAGTTTTTATTGATGATACTTTCCATTATTATTGGATAATCATCTCTCTCTCCCTTTCTCTCTCCCTTTCTCTCTCTAAGTATAAAATGTACAGGAATAATGATGAAATGGAACTGAGTTATTGCATAACAGTGGTACTGTAAATGTGCGGGGGATTCTGCAGTTAAGCCGTTACAAGTATGTAAATGTAGGTATGTATAATACTAGGGATGTTAGACGCTCGCGCTGCAATCCTGAAATCGAGCCATCAATGTGCGTACGAGCCAAAAGTGATTGTAGTTGAAATCAAAACATGCAATCTTAAAAAATTCATTAAAAATCAAAATGAGCAGGACAGAACTAATTGATTAAGAATTACCGTAGATTAAAGTTGTATTCCAATATTGGNATAATACTCACATCTTGTTCCAGGTCTAATAAAGCTTTTCTGTAGGGTTCCAGGACCTTGTCTAGACCTGAACAGAATGTCCTGAGGTACAGTCCATCAGATAATCTATCCACTGGCTTGGTTTCTAGGGAGGAAGGGGTTAACACAAACAGGGCCAGGTATATAAAATTCATCTGCCACATGTGGCTAATCTTACAATTTACTTGACTAGATAGACTACCACATTAAAACATAATTTTGAGCAAAACATCCTAATGGCAAACATATATTTACCAAATGTAATTGTTTTCCTTCAAATGGTTTTCTTTACAGTTTGTTATTTTACAGTTTGTTGTCTGACTGTTGTTTTTGTTGTTGTTCATGCTGTTAAGCTATTTTTGTTTGCTTCTTGCTCAAGAGGTCTCAAACCTCAAGAACAATAGTACAGATATTACAGAAACATTCATATTTCTTCACCCCTTTTTGAAAGATTGACTTATATACAAATATAAAATAAGTTCCTTTATTCCATGTAGCAAGTGTTCATCACTCCAAAGGGGTCCCCTATGAATTGTTATTGGATTATTATTTTTTGGGGGGTAATGGGCAGCTAGTGCACAGATTGTTACTTTAGTTTCCTATTTAAAAAAAACTACACTACCTTTTGTGTAACCTCCCAGGTGAGGACTACCGCTGTATCTACTGATAAAGGTCTGCAGTGTCTTATAGATTGCCCCAAGACGACAAACTCTGTTGAGCACGCCAACTTCACTTACATGTATGAAGGGAAGATCTGGAACAACCTGAGTACAGACAAGACAGACTAGTACAAATAATCTAGACAGTAGATGTAGTTTTGAGGATACTCCTTTTGTCTCTTGCATCCAGTTATTTTCATCACAAAATACATGAAAACTTTGGCTTCTTCTTTTCTTTTCTTTTTTGCAACTGTGCATACAAAGTTATTATATTTATAGGTATTTAAAAATACTGAAATTTTGTTTTACTAGCACTTTGAAAGTCAGCTCTCAAAAGATTTGGGTAAGAGCTAGACTTAATTTTCTGTCTCTTTCGTTCGTTAAGCCTCTTATTTGGGTAGGGTCGGCTCCTCTCTTTAGGGCCAGAAGTCGACCATAGGCATTCTCCTTCAAACATCATGGCCATTTACGGCCATCTCTAAAGAGAGGAGCCGACCCTACCCAAATATTGAAATAAGAGGCTAACGAACGAAAGAGACAACAAATTTGGTCTAGGTAAGAGCCAGAAGAAGGGCATCAAAATATGGATGTGATCTAAAAAAACTGTCTGTCATTTAGACTTAGTTTTGTTTGTCTTGTTCATTGACATTAGAATTCTCTCAAATTCTGATTCAGACAAAGATTCTCTGAAAGTGAAATATAGGTCTAGGGTCTATCTCTGAAGGCTGAAGCCAAGATAAGAAATTGAAGAATAAAAGATCGATAGTCTACGACTAAATCTGAGAGATGTATGAAATTTCCGTTTATTGACAACTTGATGCAATTTTGAAGGGGGAAAAAAAGGAATAGCGGAAAGCCCGAGACTGAGTGAAGGAAAAAAGGACATATTTTAAAATTTAAAACAAAAGACCGATTTTAAATGCAAGGCAAAGCAGGATTTGCAAGAAGAAAAGGAAAAAAATTAAATTAAAAAAAAAAAAAAATTTCATTACAAATCAAAACCACCAACACACCACAACAAATCAAGTGACATGATCATAGATGTAGACTAGAGTTTACAATAAAAACAAGTAGCCTAGATCTAAGCGCGGCACTTAACGCCCGCGAGCGCCTGGGAAGTGGGAATTGAATCCTTGGATTTTTAAGCTACTGTCTGTAGACTAGTAGACCTAGGCCTACGTCAATCGGAACGGATGGGACCGTGATTATTAGTTTACCCGTATGCTGTTTTGTTCATGTTCCACGAAAATGCTTCCAGGAAATCCATTGAGTGCCATCAGTAACTCATGCAACATCTTGGTTGTAATCTGAAGAACAATAACATAGGAAAAATCACGGAGATATATTTTTGAAGAGTGTTTTGATTCTTTTAATTGTGGCGCTCATTCACTTGTAAGCAACTATGGTACTCTAGAAAACACACAGCTTGAAAGAAAAACAGTTTCAGGACTGGGAGGATACTCGATGTCATAAATTAAATCTAATGAACTGGAAAACGATCAACTTATATTAAAGTTATTTGTTGTCGAAATTCAAAGCTTTGAAAAGTACACCTCCTTTAATTTTGATAACCAAAATATAATACACTTCTGAAGGTCTCCCATACACTGTAAATTCCTTAATTATACACTTTTTATTTTTTTCTTTCACTCTCTATATCTCTCTCTCCTCCTTTTCTTCCGTCTTCCTTCTTTTCTTCCAATCTCTTGAAACTTCAATTGTGTTGTGTTTTCTCTCCTCTTATTGTTTCCTTTCTTTTCCTTCTTTATTTCCACTTTCTTCAAACTTTCCTCTCTCTCTCTCTCTCTCTCTCTCTCTCTTTCTCTCTCTCTCTCTCTTTCTCCCCACTCTCAACTCGACTCACCACAGCCCTGGTCCTTCACGTCTCTGACCCTGTCTGTATCTCTCTCTGTTTCCCTGTGTTAATTAGGACATCCTATTATTTTCAGATGACTTGCATGGTGATAGTAAAATAAAACTCACCCTATTTAATTCCATACATCAAGTAATTATATGTAGTCTTGCTTGTTACGGTATATAACATTTGTGGAAAGTTGAAGTATGTGAAAAGAGGTTACAGAGGTTAATGAATCCCCCCCCCCCCACCCACACAAAAAATAATAACAATAATATTACAAAAATCAACAAAATAAATAAAAAATAAAGATTGCTGTACATCATGTAAAATATTTATTTGAAAATGACATTTTATTATTGATACTTCAGTAAAATTCAATTAACCAACTACGTAAATGATGTTGATGGTATCATCTTATGACTGTATGAACATACATGTTTTACATTAATATACCCCAACAAAATGCATGGCACGATCTTGAACCAATAGACGCTGTATGCCTAGACAAGTCATAGCTAACCTTTCAAGGGTTGTGTTATGAGGGAATCATGAGACAGTTTACAGGGCAGCAAAAATGTGTCACTAAATCAATAAGATAATGTAATGATATCACCAGAATTATCTAAAAATGTCACCTGTGTTTAAACATATTTGCAGAATAAACTTACTTATAGTACGTCTACAAAATACAAATTCCATGGATAAGTACAATATGCTAGCAAAGACTATTTTGGGTGAATATCCTTACCTGAATAACCTTTTCAAAATAGGGTTACCTGTGATGAAATATCTTTACAGAATAAACTAATAATGACTGTAGGTCTGCAAATAAATAATGCAAGTACCATATGGTACCAAAAACCATAAATATGTGGAATTGGTTGAACTTGAATATACACAAAAATGAACGCATCGTTGAATATGCTTGGTATTAAACATACAAAAAATAAAGCAATAAACATCATTCAGTGATCAATGAAAAACTAATAGATTGCAAAATGATTACCGGTATGGATTTTATGGCCCAACCTTATTACCATGTAAAATATAGGTTCAATTATAACAACAGGTGTAGACGGGTCAATATTTGTATTCCTCTTGGATACTCTATCTCATAATTCAGATGATATCCAAACATTACATGTAGACAAAGTTTGAACAATATTTTCTCTGTGAGGACTGCTAATGGGCATAAATGAATATATTATCCATATGTACTAGGTATATAATAACTGATCAAGAGCAAAATTGCCTGCTACATACATGCAATTCATTCATTCAAAGGGGGAAATGTGTAGGTATTATGTACTTATATTCTTTTAAAAGAATGAAAACTACGGAATAAAGCATGCATTCCTTCGTTCTAGAAATTGACTATCTTCATCTAAACTTGCCTAATTTCAAATTTTACTTAAAAGACATTCAATATGATTTTTCACTTTATGACTTTCCAAATGTCCCATCATTACATGGTAATAGGATGAATACTTTACAAGCTTTTACTGCACGTTTATGCCTGGGAACCAGCATCTACAATGCCTCTTTCTTGAATGGAGCCAACGTGCTTCAAATAAAAAGTACAACTGAAAGGCTAAATTAACGCCCAGAAGTTTATTTGGAAAATGGATACAAAATGTTTCCAATCTTATTACAAGACTACTAGA
Organism: Hemicentrotus pulcherrimus; assembly: GCA_003118195.1. Lineage (NCBI taxonomy): Eukaryota > Metazoa > Echinodermata > Echinoidea > Camarodonta > Strongylocentrotidae > Hemicentrotus > Hemicentrotus pulcherrimus. Next base: position 5,868 of record BEXV01002996.1, on the reverse strand, counting down.
GATTATGATAAGCATTTCAATTTTCAATGTACATACCAAACTGCCTTTAACACTGTCCGAAGGCAGAAACAACTGATTTCACTAAGGTTTATTATTCTATGCTGTCTACAATTTGAAAGTGTTGTGATCAATGTTTCACTCTCAGTGCCAAATGTAATATTTAAGGATTCATTGAATCTACATGTTAACTTAGAAAAATAATAATATGCATGATAAACGCTGTACAAATGGGAATGGTTATTTCTGTTTTTAAGTATTACCGTACTACATTAATTAGAAGGGTGGTTTAAAAAGGTGAAAACATAATTTGTGAGCCTGTACTGAGCACTATTTACATCAGTTTGGGAGGAATATCATAGAAGAAAGGTCTCCTAAAAAGGATTCCTCTTCAAACGCCCCCAAATTGAAATATCACAAGAACTAGATGAAGTGTTTGGACAAAAAAAAATCATGCCAAATGTTTGTGTAGTGCTATATACCCATTTCTGTTTGGAGTACATACAAAACTTTCTTATTTCCAGACAATGAATCAACCTTTCCCATTTTCTTGGAGACAGTTTCTTTCACTATGTGATTGCATGACCAGGGGTGTGTTTCACAAAGATCCTAAGTAGAACTTAACTCTAAGTTGGACTTAAAAATTATGGACAGCTATTGGAGTCTTAAAATGAAATATATTCAAAAGCTGAAATTCAAGTATTTTTGATTTTTTATAAATTCCACATCCACAACATTAAATCTCCTTGATGATAAAAAAATATGAATGATTTGAATAAACAATTTATGCCTTTCAAAACAACTTTTACAAAATATTTTCAAAGATGCTAATAGCTTTCCATAATTTTTAAGTCCAACTTATTAAGTTCGACTTAGGTTCTTTGTGAAACACACCCGTGAACTTAATTGAAATTAACAGCACTGTCACACAACTTTTACAAGCCTGCACGGACTAAAGATTGTCAGTAGAATTCCTGTAATAAATGGAAACGAGATTTGGCAAATCCCTAATCAAACAGTAATACTCCCAATTTTTAGGTCTCAAAGGAAGTTCTATCGATAAATTTTGTCCTATGTACAAAAAAAAAGCAAAATGAAGCCTAAAATACCTTTAACAAATCTACATAAAAGTAAAGATAATGTGACAGCCGAGTCTGTATTATGAACGCTTCTATTCTACACCTGTACATATAGCTCAGTTATTCATCCACAACCATTGAGTTTATTCCATAATGCAGAGCAGGTTGATTGATGTATAATTACAAAAATATTACTCCGACTGAGTGCCTCTGCTTCTTGCTTCTCGGTCAATATGTTCTGAAGCATTACTGGCACTTCCATACGTATAGATGCTTGAAATTCTATCACTGACATTACTTTTTAGAAGAGCCACCAGCCCCTTCTGTCTTCTTTGCGGCTGCTGCTGCTGCTGCCTTTTCCTGTTTCATTCTCATTATATCAGCATCTCTGGTTGAGAGAGAAATTAAATGAAAAGTGTTTTATCATGAGTAAACAATAATGATAATTTTAAAATGTTCAAAATGAACTAAAGTGTTGTGAATGGCAAAATTGACACGAGAAATACTACACAAAGTGTAAATGTTTCTCATACAAATATATTGATACTTTCTCTTTCATTATACAAAGGAAAATGAGGAAGAAAAAGAAATAAAATTCAATTTTACTTCACTTATGATCATTTGATCTAAAAGTTTTTAATAATTTTGCTCAGCAATCAAATGCATCTAATATAGTTTCATGTTTATGCACATTCATTTTTGCTTGAAATAAACAGATACAAATATAATACATGTTCATGAATAAACTAACTAATTACATCTGACAAGGTCATTGACAAAAATATAATTCTATGAAACTAAAGCTCATTTTTCATGAACCCTTAATTATTCCACAACAGCAAACTCCAACTTGGTAGTTTAAAAAAATAATGATTTGATGTACCTTTGTTTCCTATCATCTAGTGACTTGCCCTTGTTAGCTCCATGGTCAGCAGAAGTCTTTCCCCCCTGTTTCTTGGCATTCCTCGCTCTGGCCAGCTCTCTCTGGTTTCCTCCTACAAAATACAATCATCAAAAAAAGGTTTTTTAATGGTGGCTTCTTAAATAGCACACAAGTACATCAAGCTGTAACACTACTGACACTCCAACTCAAAGTACCCCGGTCATGGCCGAACGGCAAAATATGCAGCGCTTTATAATACACCTGCACCATGAGCGACAAATGTGGTTCAATGTTTTGCAATTTGCAATAGGAAATTAGTCAAAGGAAATTGAAAGTTTAGTTTTGTTTTTTCTTTATTTAATACAAAGTCTGTATTAGGCGAGCCCATAAAACCCTTTCCATAGACATTGCACACATCCCTATGCAGTCTATGTGCAATGTGCATTGCAAAATTGGTCAAGTTTTTTAAAATATATTTAGATTCAAACCTTAATCTGTTGTGATCCTGAAGGTAATACTCAATAAATGAGGTGTCATATGAAAGAGCAGATTAATCCCCATATTTCAAAAGGGGTGTCATTTCAGATTTCTAAAAATATCTTGTCAAAACATCGATTAAAATGTTGTTTCCAACTTTCCATGGCAACTCGGGAGATTTCCCACCTTTGAGAATTGACCCTCCAAGGGATAATTAGTTCAATTATTGTAGAGCCTTTTTACTTGCACTGTACGCTCGGCACTTGACAAGCACAAGGTACGATAATACGCCAACGGCGGACTGTACCATACTGGAAGAAGAAGAAGTCGTAAGGAATATGTTGATGC
>BEXV01002995.1:35776-46034 GCA_003118195.1 Hemicentrotus pulcherrimus | reverse complement strand
ATATATATATATAAAGAGGATAAACCCAATCCTGATGGGGTTAGACCTTTGATAAGTAACATATCTATGTATAAATGCGAGCGAGCTTTGGGGGAATTGCTCTTAGTTGCTTGAAATTAGGGGCACGTTTAATGATGAGAGGAAAGGTGGACACTTATCAAAAAAGTTTACTTATTAGATGAGAAAAGGAGCACCTGCCAAATTGCCAAGGCTTAGTATTAGAGGTGAAAATGGGGCACTTCTTACACCTAAAAAAAGGCACTCACCAGGGCCCAAGGCACTTATGGGAAATAGGCATTTGTCGATGGAAAAGAGGCACCCATCAGATTTTGATAGGGGCATTTTTAAGAAGTAAAAAGGGGCATTTATTTTTTTTTAAAAGGGGTAGGTCCCTTATTAGAATTAACTTGGAAGAGGACCACGTATCATTGTTAAAAGGGTAATTATCAGAGGTGAAAATGTTATCGCATCTGAAAAGGGGCACTGACCATATATGAAAAGAGGCACTAATGAAAAAGGGGCACTAATAATAAAGGGGAATTTTCATTTGTTGAAAGAAAAGGGGCACCGATCAGATATCAATATGGGCTTTTATGAGAAGGGGGAAGTGGCTCTTATTAAGAAGAAGACGAGGCACATGTTAAAATGAACGGGCACTTATCAGAGTTGAAAAGGGGTAATTAAAAAAAAGGAAAAAGAGCACGTGTTAAGAAGGAAAAGTGGGACGTGTCAAAATAAAAAGGGGCATTTATTAGAGATGAAAAGAGCACTTATCAGGATAGGAAGGGGCACTTGTCAAAATAAAACAAATATCTCTCAGAAATAAATAGGGTCATTTACAAAAGATGTAAACGGGCACTATGAGAATGAATAGGAACTATTTTCATAGGTGAAAAGCTGGATTTATGAGAAGGGAAGGGGCTCTTTTTAAATGGGGACAATTATCATAAGGAAAAGAGGCACTTATTAGAAAGTAAAGGGGGCACATGTGAAAATATAAGGTGCGCTGATCTGAGTTAAAAAGTTATTAAAAGGGGAAGGGGCACTTTTTACAAAGAAAATGGGCACTTGTCAAAGCAAAAGGGACACCTCTCGGATTTGAATAGGGCAATTATCAGTGGTGAAGGGGGCACTTATCAAAAGTAAAAAGGGGTGCTTCTCGTATCTGAAAAGGGGCACTTACTAGGGTTTAAAAAAGGCACTTGTACGTGAGAATGGAAAATGGATACTTATTGCAAAGGAAAATGGGAACTTGTCGAAGGAACGGGTTCTTGTAAAGATAAAAGGGGCACTATCAGAGTTAAGGGGAAGGGACGTACTTAACACAATTAAAAGGGGCACTTGTCAAAGTAAAAGGGGCACTAATACTATGTAAAAGGGGGCACTTTGGGGGGTACTTCCCTCCGGATCGCCTCCTCTGGGTAGTGGGATAAAATTGTAATTCTAGGGCATACCCATTTCATTGATGGGCATAAACATAGGTACGTAACCCCCTCTAAATTTTCAGCAAGTTCAGCAATTCCGCAACATCCCTGTCCTAACCTACGAAAAAAATAGGCCCATATCCAAAGTATATCCAAAATCGCAAATAATGTGATGTCATGGGGCGCGTAACAGCTAGCTAGCTTGTTGCAGAACTTTCAGATCCCGGCTCGATTCCGGACAATTTCATCTCAGACTTAACAACCTTACAGCTCTCTAGATCTCCAATATATCAGGCTTTACATCTAAATCTGACAGAAGTGAAGTAAGTATTCCCAAAAAATTCGTACACATTTTGTGAATTGATCAGTATTTGTTTAATGATTTGTTATTGTACGCTCGGTTCTTTTAGTTTTACGTAGGAGAGGTTCGGTGCTACCCCGCCCTGAACTTGGCGGTACTTTGCTTTGAGTTTGCCGCTGGCCGCAAATGTGTCGTGTGTGATTGGACTTGGAGTGACACTGTCTGTCAGTGCACTGTCTGTGGAACTTGCAGTGACTGTGTGTGCGTGGACGGTGAATATTTGGCTTTCAGAATGCACTTTCAACTTCATCTATCTAGAAGTCTAGATAGCTCTTTAACTAAGTATTCACCCTGTCATATTCATAGCAAATCATGAAATGGGTACATTTTTTAATTAAAGGCAAATAAACAAGGAATTTAAACACATTAAAAAATGGCATAGTCTAGCCTCTACTCTAGGCGGCGGCTAGGCCTAGATCTAGATCTACGTAACTTGCAATTTCTTTGGCTAAAGGATTACCTGCATGTAATTAAATATTAATTAAATCAAGTTACAAATTTTATTTTTTGTTGTTGTAAATCTCATTGTTTTCACAATAGCATGTTAGTCTAAATCTACATGTATGTATCCCTCCTAATCCTAAGGCAATAATAATGCCATTTTCTTGCAGAACACATTCAGCAGTAGGGGCGCTGGTCCGAGAATGAGGATCATCCTCATAAAGACAGACAAAATGCGTCCCTGGAGGACAAATAGGAATCGTCTGCATTTTCACTGTTTTTTTTTTTTTTATTGGTGCTCTGCGGGTTTCGGGTTACCGAACCGCCCGTTGGCAATGTGAAAATGGATTCCTATTAAGAAAATAACCCTAGTTCACCGTCTACTTTTATGGGTTGTCCGTCTTCCCGAGGATTTACCAAGGATTCAAAGTCAATGCTAAGTGCATCAAAAAAATCATCGCGGAATCCGCTTTTGGCATCCCTAACGCGCTGATCAAAAATATGAAACATCTGCGAAAATGTGGACAATCCTTATTTTTTAGGACGCATCGGTCCACGTTTCAGAAGACAATCCTCGTTGATGCAGACGATCCTTATTCTGACGAGCGCCCCTATTGTTCAGACCTTTGCAAGAATGTACATGTATATTTGTCTAGGAATTATGATTGTGAATTAACAAAACAATATTCCAAACAATTTTATTATCCATTTTTAATAGGGGATTACGTGAAACAATTTGATAGACTGTGTGTGAAACCTTCACCTGCCCTGAATCTCTATATTTGAAAGTCAACCAAGCTTTACTTCAGCAATGTGGTGTGAAAACTGCATTGGTCAAATAAATATGAAATATCCCAATATCCGTGTAAACTAGAATTGTTTTTAAAATCAGCCATTAGAACTGAAATGATATTCTGAAAAGCTCTCCTTTATCCAAGGAAGTATGAAAAATGACAATACTCTCATAAACCTTGGATTTGTTTGAGGTAAACCACAGGAACTGTAATGAAAATTACTGTGTCCAATCATGCATGCAAGCACTGTAAATAAGATTTTGCACTAAAACTCAAAATATCAATCAAGCTCAAACTGATAGTTTGTTTTAACAGCTCACTCATACATTTCTTAACTTTGTTTTCTTTTGAGTTGTAATACTGTACAATGTACATGTACATGTGTAGCTTCATAAATGAAGTCATGCACACTAAGACAAGACACACCCGCTCTGCAAACAATTTGAAACAAGATTGACAGAGTGGCAGATTAACATGGTTCTTGATTGTACATTTGTACCCAATGCTTGTATAATAAAACAATGATTTAAAGACAATGAAACTTTTGAAGAATGTGTTTTGATCTGCATTTGTCATTTTTTCATTTGGAATTTCACAATGAAAGAAGGATAGCCTTTTGAGAAAATTGTATCACAAAACTGTTAAGTTCTCAATGTTCCACATTGAAAAGAAGCTGTCTATCATAAGTTAACATAGATTTTATACATTACAACTTTGAACGAGTGATGTGTTACAGGGCATATACAGCACAATTATAAGTGAAGGGCTAAAGAATCTAAGATAATGCATGCTAATACATGTAGATACAGTTTAGTACTGGGTCTTGTCTCACAAGACTTGTTATCAATAACAAATAATATTGAATTTCTATCACAAATCTCGCTCTCAGCCAATCAAATGCCATGATTTCAGTAGCTTGTAATTATAATTGTAACTTGTTATAGTTGATAATTTTTATGGAACTGGGCCCTGAACTACATCTAAAGTCAACATGTACATGTACATGTACAGTTAAATAATGCATGTACATGTACATGTAAAGCTGTTTGGCCCCATTGAAGGCCTGTACATGTATGCATTTTGCCCTACTACTGTAACTGTACTAAGGATGTCTTCTTGAGGTCTAGATCTGAAAGCATGTGAACTTTTTGTCATCCATCAGACTCGACTAAGACCGGTATTTGTTTTCATTTCTTGGGATTAGCTTCTTGTTCATGCACCTGTACTGAGCTACAAAGAGACGATCAGAAGAAAAGGTCACCACGTCATTAGACACTCTTTCTCTATGCAGTGTACTGGTGATGTTACAATGTACTATGATATAATACATATCTGGGCCCTGTTTCAATAGATATGACAGCAATTGCTAGTATCCTTTTCATTTCAGGGAGGGGGTGAGTGAGGGCTATACAATATGGTCCACTTCATGTTCTTGAAAACATTCTTAAATAGAGGATGTACATGTAGGAAAGTACCCCCCCCCTCCCTTTTTATGATGTTTTTTGCATTGTCATGGCAATTCAGTTCCCCTGACATGTACCTCAGCTTCTGTCTAGCATATAAATTTAGTCCTGACATCTTTCACAAAGAAAGGCTCAAACCTGAATGGTTGATTACCAGTGTACATGTATGTATTGAATGAGAATTCTTAAACACTGTTGAGTGCACCAACACCAGGTTATAATGTAAATCAGACTGAGGAAAGAGAGTGATTCACACCTTCTCCTCACTAGCTTGATTCTGTCTTAGACCTTATTAAAAAAAGATGAAAAGAGAACAGCATGAAAGGGGTGAGGGTGATTTAGTGTACATTATACATGTACATCTACAATGTACATCCCCTCCTTACCAGCACATCCCTTATTTTAGACGTACAGAACATTACATTTTTATTTTTGTATCTCATTGGAATTATTTTTTTCTAATTAAATATCTCAGGACATGTAGACCATCATAGTTGAAAATAGGAAAAAATATATAAAAACTTTCAAAATTAATTAATTATGCAAATGAGGTAGGTTCCAAAGTGTGATGTCCCGTACGTCACAATTTGACATTAATTTGTTTAATTTTGATTATGAAAATAATTTTTTTTAAAAAAGATATTCTAGGAAGTTCTAATTTACATGAATACCTATAACAAAATAGGTTTAACAAAAATTTCAAAAATTCTGTGTTGATTACATAATCAAATTAAGAAATGTGACGTACGGGACANTATGTATAGTGATTCACATCCCCTAGCTCTTCAGTGCTTGTGTCTTGTCTGGCGTATGGAGCTACTAGCTTCCTGGACTCATTTCCACCCTTCTGTCAAGTTTAATTCTGCGCTCTTTGTTATGCCCCCAAGTCGCTTCACGCATGGCCTTTCACCAAAGACAAGATTATTATTTCTTCTTATATACTTGTAGGGACTTTCTTTGTCTTAATTACGTAACTATGTTTATAGTAATAACTCGGACACACCAACAAACCAATTTCAAACTTAATGATTGTTGGACATACATGTACATGTATGTCTTATGTAATTTTCGTTTGGTCTGTTTTCTCTGTTTTCTCTGTCTTTCCAGTGCGACTGGGATTTAAACCAGGGAAAAAAATATCAACAAAATTTTGGGGGCTTCTTTTCAAGCTTGCTTGCATGAGAGTAACACTCTACAATTTGTTTTGCATTGAGCTCTATACACATTTTCGGGGGCTTTTTTATGAATTTTAGGGGCCCTTTTGGGCATTTAGGGGGCTAATTCGCCCTGAGCCCCTGTGTATTATTCCCCCTGATTTATACATTGTATTCATATGTTGAAAAAGAAGAACAAAATAGAGAGACAAAGTTAACACTACATGTAAATAGTGCAGTTGTGCTCTTGATAAGTTCATTCAGCAGTTTCATTTCCCCCAACAGCCATTTTGCTGCAAAAAGTTTTTAAAAAGGTAAAAATTGAGAAATGCCTTTTACATTTTATACCCAGAGTATTGTGTTGCGTTGCCTACATGTACATGTACCGGTACATACAAGTAACCCAAAGACATTAGAATATAGGCCACTGAATTGAAGAATGAGGGTAGTTTAAGACCAAGACCTACTCCACTTCAGTCATTCCTCCCTACCCCACCCCTCCTCTGTCCCCCTTTACAAGAATTAGAAATTCAAACCTACTTTTCATCAGAGTACATTGTACCGTACATGGGACTGGGAGATCCATAATCTTTATTTAAAAAAATGATTTCTTCATTTTTATTTTTTTTTTCATTTTCCATCTCAACTTCTCCATCTATAGAAGTTTGTCCCCAAAATTGGCGATTTAGTTTGCAGACTAGTTTATCACTTCAATCACAATATTTATAAAACTATGATTGATCAATTTGTGTTTCTTTCGTCAAAAAACACTATTTCATTGTAAAAAAGTATCGTGATTTAGTCTTGAAACAAAGCTAGTGGCAGAGATTGTTGAGTTCTTTGTTGACAACAAGTGCATATTATTTTCTCAGAATAGGACGTCATGAAACTTCAAGTTCAAATTGAAAGTGACATTTCTTAATGAGACATTTAACAGGTTTTGACTAGATCTTGGTTAGTTCAAGTTAATGTTTATAGCTGAGCTCTCTTCTGTTTGTGATGCTTTTCTCTGTGTGCGAAATATCTCTAGAATTGAGGAGTTTATGTGGATTGATAGAGGATTCTGGGGTGCGGTAAGGGTGGCATAATTAAAAAAACATATCTCTCAAGCAAGCCCCCCCTCCTCCTTCCGAAAAAAGTGTTATCATATTTTTGGGATGCCTTTTGGTTTTTAGATTTAAAAGGGGAAGGCACAAAATATTCTTAAGGAAGTTAAAGGGAAAATTGAGTTCTGTTGCAGAGGGNATAGGACGTCATGAAACTTCAAGTTCAAATTGAAAGTGACATTTCTTAATGAGACATTTAACAGGTTTTGACTAGATCTTGGTTAGTTCAAGTTAATGTTTATAGCTGAGCACTCTTCTGTTTGTGATGCTTTTCTCTGTGTGCGAAATATCTCTAGAATTGAGGAGTTTATGTGGATTGATAGAGGATTCTGGGGTGCGGTAAGGGTGGCATAATTAAAAAAACATATCTCTCAAGCAAGCCCCCCCTCCTCCTTCCGAAAAAAGTGTTATCATATTTTTGGGATGCCTTTTGGTTTTTAGATTTAAAAGGGGAAGGCACAAAATATTCTTAAGGAAGTTAAAGGGAAAATTGAGTTCTGTTGCAGAGGGCGCTACACAAAATATTTTTTTGTGAGATAATGAAAAACTGAGTGTCAAATTTGAAAGAACATACAATTTAAATGACAAAATCATTTTTGTTTGATCAAAATCAGTTCAGAGACGGCTGAAATATCCATAAATATAACAATTTCTAATTTACTTGTGTACCACCACAAATATTACATAATTTGAAAAAAAAAATGTTGAAAAAAAAAACAAAATAGCGCCTTTTACATCGTATTTCAGCCAATGCCAATGTTGGCTTTTTTGTTGGCATTTCGGGTTGGTTATATTACGCACAACCAGTGGACCAATGTATTGTTATTTTTAATTAAATAATCAATTAACGGTAACCACATTTTTTCGAAAGTGGAGCTGAACTAGTATGATCGTATTGGCTAAATTTCACACATTTGGGGTCTAATATGACCTTTATACCAATTTTAGGTTCTAAAAGGGCACTAGAAATGTTAAAAATAAGAATAGGAGCAATAACCATGCGCTTTGAAGGCATTTGCGGTCTGAAAACAGAACTCAACTATACCTTTAAGGTACATTGTATGCCACTTCGGGTTTTAAAGGGGGAAAGGGGTTGTCATGGGCTGCCACTGCAGCATGTAACCTACATACATTGTATATACATCTGATGATTGATAATGAACAGGAGTAACTTTATTTTAAAGATTTGTCCTCTTGTTTACAAAAGTATTTAAAGTGAGATAGGACTGTGTACGATGTATTTAAATGTACATTTAAATAACCCATTGGAATGTACATGTAGAAACTTCTTCAGGTGAATGTTTTGCCTAAGAGGGAGATAAGATGTACATTATAATGTACATCTACATTCTTATATTTAAAGGAGGAGAAATATCAACAGGAGTGCACAGTAGCCTGTTATTCAGATTTAGAAGTGCATGTAAAATGTACTTTTGTAATTACGGTTGTCCAACACATGTACCGGTACTTTTACATGTTCATATTTGTTTAGTCCTATTGGTCTACATGTGCATGTACATGTATGAGGGAGTATAATGATGATAACTTGCAGCTGGAAATGTAATGTCAGATACAATATGCTACAAGTAGTAATAGCTTCACTCAATGGGCTATAGTCTGGCAGACTGCTCCATTGATATAACCTAGCCTAGATAACTCATCTTCCAAAGTCTGTACATCTACNCATAGCTGTCAGCTGATCTTTGAACTTGGCGTCTCAGTGGGTTGATTGGTACATGTACATGTAGATCGATTGGTTGATGTAATGTAAATGTATATGAGTTTAAAAACCCAATTGATGTTCATACACATAATCATTATCTTTGATCTAGGCTACACATACCTGTACATTGTGTTCCTGGAGTAGTACCCAGACTGCAGCTGTTATAGTATGAAGTAGGAATGTCTCTCATCGAGGCCCACTCCAGACAAATCACATCACAAAGTAGGCCACGAAGACAATTTTAGCTTTTGTTTGGATCATTACATTTGTAACCTTTTCTGTGAGAGGGTGAAAAAGATGGTTTAGGCTCGTATGATCAGACCTATGATATGGTGCCACTGTGCCACAGAACATTACATTAAAATTAGAATCTAGTGAAAGTTATTTAATCTTTAAAAGAGCCGTTTCAAAAGCAGATCCACAGCGGGGATAAAATTACAGCTCCCTTCAAAGGGGTGAATATAATTTTATATCCTTTGGCAAGATATTAATCTGCACTTGCTACTCTCCACCCGGGTGTTAAATGGGTACCCGGTAGGATGCGACCGTCATTGTTGGTCAAACAGTTTTTGAGCATCAAGTAACGCCTGGCTGGAATGCTCCCCAGAGAGTGGATATTGTGCACACGGCCAAGCATTGAATCCAATGACCGGTGTAATGAAGTACCAGAGTACACTCCCAGGCTTACAAGCGAATACTCGGACAAGCGAATAATTTGGACACCATGTTTTTTAAAAATTTCTTTGATTTTTTTTGTTGTTGTTGAATTTTGTTGATTTTTTTGTTGGCATCAAGATACCACGGGAGCAGTATCCCAGGTCCTTTTCCGAAAACTCTTGCAATTTTACTTCAAGTTGCAGTTGAAGGAAACAGTAAACAATGCTGTTTTAAAAACCAAAGATGGCAGAATAATCCATTTTCCTCCGAGTCCAAACAGAAATCCAGACATTTGGTCCTAGTTTCTGAGTGGTGAGTTTGACAGTGATAATTGAGCTACATGTACATCTGCTAGGAAACATTTTTACCGACAGTACCATGCCAGCGGCTGCCGCTCTCCCTGGCATGGGTAAGCGTCGGCCTGGACAGTGCCAGGTGACCGGGAGTTTTTTGTTTTTTGTTTTTTGTTTTTTGTTTTTTTTGCAGCCGAATATTCGAGTACGAGTAATCGTACTCGAGTAGTTGTCAACAGTGCGGGTACTTGAGCATTCGACTACTCGTCGCAGCCCTAGTATTAACCGCTTAATAAAAGCAGAATATTGTTCTTATTATTTTACAATTGTTTTGATTAATGAAACATGTAAATAATGTAAAATTGGCTCCTGCCATAGCTACATGTACATGTAGTTGAAAGAGATAGTCATTTAAGTGTACACCTGTAGTTACCTCACTACATGGGAGGCAGCTACTACATGTAGGAGCTACATGTATGTGATTTTAATACCCTATAACCAACCATGGTCACGTATGCGTATCATGTGCATGTCACAACTATCTTTCTCAATATGCTATGACTGAGCACTGTTGTATAGCGCCCTCACCATGTCTGATGTATGTCATGGCATCATACTGTAGTCGTTGACATAATGTACTCAATAAGCCAGGGAAAATACAGTCTTCTGCTTGACTTAGTTTCATTCATGTGAGTTTCCTGTACATGTACCTGGTTTCACATATCACATCCATCTGTAGAAATTACTTCATGAAGTATTATAACATGTACTTGTAGTCGGTGGAAGGTGAAAAAGGAATACAAAGAAAAGAAAGGAGGGAAGTAGGGTGAGAGAGAGAGAGA
>BEXV01002994.1:11992-25079 GCA_003118195.1 Hemicentrotus pulcherrimus | reverse complement strand
AGTATTGTACGATAATACTTTGTAAAGAGGTCTGTACTCAAAAAGGAAGAAGAAGAAGATCAAAGAAGCAATTAAGAAGCTAGAAAAAGAAGCTAGAAGAAGAAGATCAAAATGAGGAAGAAGAAAATGAAGGAATCAAGAACGGACTGAGGATTGCATTTGTGTTGTGCTGCGGTTTGGCGTGAAACCTGTGAAATAGTGCACACTAAATCTAAGAGCTGAGGGTTGTGGAACAGCATGATCGCCAAAGTCAAACGATATGGCACTTAGATAAAGAGAGAGACTTGAGCTATTGACAAGATATCAAATAAATTCGTGTTATTCTTCCATCTTATGGACCACAAAATGAACAAGTACAATTTGTGTATGAAATGCCTGGGACTTGCACGTAACAAGTACATGTAACAAGAATAGGCTAACTTCCTGCTATCAGGTGAAAACATGCTCATAGGATGCATATTCACAAAAGGTTGGGTGTGTCACGCTGTCAGAGTCCGGTCAGATCGAGTACGCAAATTGCTGTGAAAACTTATTGCCCCAACTTGCCCAAGAAACAATGCAAACTATGTCTTTAACTTTTGAATGATAACTTTGAATTGTGATGTGAGCTATTAACCTGCAATTTTTTTTCTGACGTCTATGACAAAGGGATTGTCCTGCAGTTGAGGTATGACTTATAGTGATTTATGGTCATTCATGATATGCTGAGATCCTAATGGGGAACAAAATGGAAAAGGGTCATGAACTGCCTTTGTGGTCTTCATGTACATGTATTCTAACAGTATTATACATGTATATACAGCTGAATCGTGTATCGTGATCAAAAGAGTAATATACTTGTTTCCATTACCATTTTATCAGTCTAAATTATTGTTCTTATTTTGTTTAGTTATGTCATGTAATATTTTACTTTTTCTTTTTTTTTTAAACATTTCATTTAAATTGTATTATGTAATGAAATACCGGTATAGGGCTCTCTCTAAAAAAACAGTTTTTGTTTGTACTGAAAAGACTACCCTCTACATAGAGGAAACAGAACAATAAATAAATGAAAATTTAAATAAATATTCATGAAAGGTGGGGTAAATTGAATGTAAATGCAAATAATCACATTTTGTCAAAGATGGTCCATGAGATAAGGCCAATCGTTTTACCTGTAGGCCCTATTTGTGAAAACATGAATATAAATTACACACCATTTCAGTTGACATCTTTTAAACTGGATAGCCTTAATTACATTTTCTTATACTAGTAATCATGAATATAAGGGTTTTGTGATATTATGCCTGATTTGTTTCTTCAAATGTCCTGCCTTCCATCATATGACCATCTAGTGTAGTCAATATAACCATCATAAAATGACCAGGAGTAAAATATGCTAATTACACTCCACACAATTGATATCGTGTGACGAGCTGTAGACCTATCACATCTTTGTATCTTAAAGGGATCGGAAAGTCGCTGATCGTGGTGGTCTCGAGCAGTAATCGGGATTCTCCGTATATAATCGGTAAAACGGACACAATTCCCTATGCAGCTCGCATTCACACGAAGAACAACGAACATGAAAGCAACCCACCCCACCCTCAACGCTGATTTTTCGCTTCTTCAAAATGATCGCTCCGCATTTGCGTGCAGTATAGGACAAGCGAATGACATTCAACACGCGTGGATTTCCAGCAGGCCATCCCTTTAAAGGCAGGCTTAACTACTTTAGCTAAAAGGGATTAGACCACCCAGTGAGCCAACGAGGTCACTATGACAGGTTGCTATCTCATTTACTCAGCTCTCATTTAACATAAGAAAAAGAGGATCATGGGGAACCAACAGGCACCGATAGGGGAAGTACATGTAGGACAGTGTATCTTTAAGTCTTTTCTAGTTAAACATAAAAGGTATGTTTATTGTTAGGTGATGAACATGTTGTTTATGGTGCTGGCAAAGTAATAATCATTGTAATAATAATGAAACTAATCATTGCAGATACATGTATGTATCTTCAGAATTCCAGTCATGTTTTTTAGTTGATTAATTACCAATCTATTGCTTTTACCTCAATGAAGCGACCAACTGTGTCTTGATGTACAGTCTATCTATGAAACCTAGATACAGTAGCTTATAGCAAAATTTAAAGGCATAAAAAGATGAATGCAGAAGGCGCAATAGTTTGATAGTGGGGTGTTTGTGAATTGAAAATTCTTATTTGACATACGTGAATGAAGTTAATTAGGCCTACCGGTAATCAACATTTACAACATCTCTATTTCCTGTAGATGTTCGTGGTATATATTTTTGTAATATATAAAAGGAGTTTCAGCAATTATGCATTTGAGATTTTTTAGTTCCACATGTGACTTGTCTTGCCACTTGATATGTACCTCATAATATAGCAGATATCTGTTTGAAAAAATTCAATCATTTTAATAAAATTAAATGACCATTAAATTTATAGGTGTCTTGCAAATCTTGTTGAAAATCAGACCTGAAATTGTTGACATGAATTGCAAGGAAATGTAAGTCATTTCTCCGTTTTTGTTTCAGTTTGTTTTTCACTTTATTTTATTTTACTTCTTTTTCTAATTCATAGATAGAAAAAGTAGGAGAGCGAAAAGAAGAAATCTGTGAAAAAGAAAAGTGAGAGAAGGAGAAAGAGAAGAAAATTAACAGGGGATGAAGAGAAAGAGAAGGGGGAGAAGGAGCATAAGAGAAGAAAAGGGGAAAAGAAAAGGGGGAGAAGGAGAAAGAGAGGGGGAAAACCCTTACATTGAAGCATTTGGAGCCCACTTTTACTTATTCTGTTGTCCAATATGTGGCCTTTGTGCAGTACATTTTACGATGATTGCATTTAAATTTGATAAAGTTGACTGAAATAAAAACAATAATTGATGTGAATCTCGTCTTTAAAATGGTCCAGGTTTGTTTTTCTCAAAAGAAATAAATCGCTGGGATTCTGCTCTATTTTCTTAAACAATATCTGAAAATTCCTGTTGAAATACTGGCTTTAGTTTTTCAATTGAGTGTGAAGATGTAGATCGTCTTCTTATTAACTCACATGTATACATGTATTAAGAAGTTTAACTAAGAGTTTAAAAAAAGTACAAGTAGACAATGTGTACTACCTGGTAGTTCTTAGAAATCATATAACTACACATGAAACAGTTATATCGTATTCCTGTTATATACAGAGTGTGAAGTATCACATGAAATATGAATTTGTTTGGTTTGCAGTGGGAACTGGATGACATATTTTGGTAGTCCTATAAACATACATGTCATGTAAGGTTAATCCTTTCTCTCTGAAATCTCTCCGTTAGCCTGTTTTCTTAACCACTGCTTAATAATTTTAACAAAAAATAGTTTGCATGTCTCTATATTTCCATCACACACAAAATGTGAAAACTCTCCTGATGCTGAAAAGTAGACTATTACAATTTCTGTACATGTGCATAGGTTATTCTATTTTCTATCGCAGATGTTGTATATTTATTCTACCTGCCATCTTCCTCATAAATCATTGTATGTAACAAAGAGTGTGATGCATGGTTCAGTTATACCTTGATCTCCTTGTTCTCGTGACTGTGGTTGCATCGAGTTTCTATTTGGTCCCAGGACACTCTGAAGCAGGGGTTCTCAAACTTTTTATCAACAGTCCAGGGCTTTGCAAATGATGCAAATTACGTTATGGCTTTTTTTTTTTAANCCCCCCCCCCCCTCCTCCCTCCCTCTCTCTCTATTTCTTTCTCTTTATCTCTCTTCCTTATCCTCTCTCTTACTTCTCCTCTCTCTTCCTCATCCTCTCTCTCCATTCCTTCCTCTCTCTCTCTTTCCATCTAGCCACTAAATTCTAGCGTAATCTTTTCCTTTTCTATTTTCATTGGCACCTTCTCAACAACCATAATAAAGCAATGCTCTGGATATACACAAATACATTTGCCCTTTCAATCAATTTAATGGATGTCACAAACTTTTACGTAACAATGCATATTTAAAAAATCAATTCAAATTTCAGTTTCACATAATTGTCACAATAGCTTGCAATTCAGCATTCAGTTCCGATTGAATATAATTGAATACAGAATATCTAAATCTTTGTATTCTCACAATGATCATTGCATAAAATGACTAAAAATTTCAAAAACTTTGATTGGTCTAGTACCTGAATTACAATCCACCTTAGCCACACAGTACAAATTACTGACTCTTGTCAATCTATATCACAAAATACTAACAATTAAAAAAAATGGACAACCTGTTTTTCAGTACCATGGTTTAGTTGTATCAAAGTTGTTCAGAGAAATGTTTTTTTATTGACAATTACTTTTAAGAAGTATTTATGTCCATTATGTATTATTATAAATATGGGGTGGGTGTTTCAGTGTTGGTACAAAGTGAATGCTGCAACTTTTACTTGTACAGCATCTGTCTCAATACATTCAATTATTCAGAGTTATCTACATTCAAATAGACAACCACTTCTTTTAAAGAAATGGTACAAGAAGATAATGATGTTGTCAATTGAGAGGAGAGGAGAAGAGTCAGTGAGAGTGAGACAGAGATAATGAGAGAATTGGATATTAATTTGGTTTTAGTTTGGTTTTAATAGAAGCATAACTATGAGAGGAATAGGGCAGGGAAAGATTGAGCAAAATCAGATTGAAATTAAGAAACATGACTTTTTAAAGGTTGCGATCAAATAAAAATTGGCTACTAGTACTCTGTCGTATCGTGTGAGGTTCTCTAAATTTTGCTCTGTACTAAAGAAATTCAATAAAAAAATATTTTCCGTAAAGAAAATGTTAAACCATGCACCATATACAACCCCTGTATGAAACAAATCTCTTCCATCAATAACTAAGCAAACGACAGTTTATGAAATTCATAAACAGAGCAAATTAAAGACGGCCTTGCAAGATACGTTACAACTTCAAAAATCCATAACTTTTTTATACTAGTTTTACCGTTAATCGGATATTGCTCAAAGGTTCACTTATTTATTTCTCTCCTTTTCCCCCCTGCCTTTATTAACACATGTACCAGCTATTTATTAGGGTGGACTTCCCCCTTAAAAAGCAAGACTATAATATTGAAGGAAAGAAAAAAAATAGTTTTAAGAGAAGAAGGAGGGGTGGGAAAAGGGTAATCCTACATACTCTCTTTCACAATCATGCCCAAATGCACTTGATTTGAGCATTTAATAGAAAAGAGGGAGAAAAAAACCCAGCAAAGTCAAAATTTAAATTAAATGCTGACTACCAGTGGTACAGTCTGGTTCATACTGTCTAGAAGCTTTCATAAGAACTTTGAAATGTAGGAAATTAGAAGAGCATGTACCAGTAACAGTATTTTGAAGTTTTGGATATGGCACAATCATATTAGATTCACTACATGTTTTAATGATCTTACTAGGTCACAAAATCTTATTTTAATACAATGAAACCTGCTTATTAAAGCAACCACCTGTACAGAAAGACCACACGTTTCCTAAGAATAGTGTTGTCATTGGAACGTGTATTAATAAAGGAACCTGTACATAAAGACCACCTGACTATAAACTTATAAAGCTAACCTTTACCTCTTCCTTGAGTGGTCTTTATATACAAGTTTCAGTGTATCTAAAATAACAGAACAGTTGTGGACAAATACTACACGTATTGTAGAACTATGTGGCTATAACAGGCTTGGCCGAAGCAGAGACATATCCATACAGTCAAAGCTTCTTTCTTCATGCTATTTTCTTAAATATGCCATTATTAAAAGAGAAACCTTTATGTATTGCCTGTTTGGAACCAGAAGGGCATTAATTAATACCACTGTATAGAATGAACACCCTTCTGACTGTAAACAGACATCTTACAATAGGCGCGTCGTCATCATCTCGAGATTGCCAAATAGCCCGCTATTTCTGATTTGGGAAATAATCCTGAAGTTACAAATCGCGTCTCCATCAGCTCCAGATTGGACCTCGAAACTTGTAACTCAACCTTGAGAAATTATCTTGAGATATTTTGCTCAGCGTTAGTGCATAGGGTGAGTCTTCGGTCTGGTGAAGACGCAACGGACAAATAGCTGGATATTTTGCAACTATCCCAAGATATCTTGGGATGACAATCCCGACCAAATATTCCGCTTATTGCCACTTTGGTCTGATGAATACGCAAATAAGCTGGATAGTTTGCTATCAGGATAGTTAAAATAGCTGGATATTTGGCAATCTCAAGATAGTGTAGACAAGCTTAAATTGATACATATTTTAAAAGGGTAATAAAAAGGTGGGATAGCTCACGCATAACTACTTTACCAATACGATAAACCTGCTTCAGCATCTACGCACAATCATCATAGCGGTTAAATGCTGTATGAACAAGGCAAACTAAAGTCTTTTAAAGATACCACATGTTGTCTTCACATTCATGATTCTCCTTTAAGTACCTGCTGGCTCCCTTAAATAAGTACAGGAACATATGAATAATATGAATACAAACTATGAAAGAAATTTTGAATTTCAATGCCGGGGTCTATTTCAGTGTTCAAATTTGTCATGAATACTACATTATACAATAGTTTAATACAATATAAAACTGTTGTAATTAAATTCAGAGTACTATCAAAAAGTGCCAGGAGATTGGAATACCAAGATATCTTTTATACTAATTTCCATCATAAATTTGGTCAATTTCAATTTTTTGTCCCATAAAGGCATAATTCTTTTGAAAGGCAAACAAGCTGTAATGGCATAGTAAAAAGGTTAAACACATGAAACACCCAAGTGACATCACTGATTGTTTTTGAAATATAACGGGCAATAACAACGTGAGCAAAAACATGTAAATTCTTTCCTTTTCCAATCAATTTACAGCAAGATCAAATAGCTACATAATAAACAACTATATACCTGAAAACAAAATAACAAAAAAGAAAATAAAAATGATTTGCACACTATCACTTGTATAATATATGCAAACAAAGTCCAGCTAGTAATGTTTGTATATGTACAGGCATGATGAATTTTGCACATTTATTTAGTTTATACAATTAACACTTTGGACATCGCGATGTGAATATGGTACATGAACATGAAAATAGGTATAAAACAATGCCACAATAATAGAGTGAGAACAAATGAAAACTGCATTGATGCACTACCATGGCAAATACAATATCATAATGACGTAATGAAAATGTGTACACAGCTTGAACACAATGCCTATATTACAGGTAGAACCCTTGCAATATAAAACAAAATAATAGGCATGATTATTTTAGGTAATACAAATTAATGATTGGTTTATTGACATAAAAAAATAAATAAACCATGACTAGTCTAGTTCTTGCTCTTTGTTGGCTCTACTCACTTATTGTCATGCTATGAATGTATCTAATTTTTGGGGTAATGAGTAAAGGAAATGAAAAAGCAATCTCAAACCTGAAGGTCTTAAGTTGAATCAAGTCAAAAGTTGAAGCCCCACAATTAGAAATTTCAATATAGAAGAGCTATATCGAATCCCCCCCCCCTCCCCTCCCCTGTAAATAGTTATTTGTTAGAACTTGTGCAAACATCTTTTCTTACATGAACATAGATGACACAATGAGGATACAACAATTGACAAGCACAGAAAACAAAATCTCCCTTTCCAATTTTACATACATATTGTAGAAGTTGCAAAGACCACTTAAACACCAATATGTTAGTATACACATCAAGATTCAAAATGTTCACAAAAATAGGACAACGTTTGCACCATTTCTCTTTTTCTAAACATGAATACAAAATATGACAAGATGATCTGAGACGGAGGGAGGGCGTAACGAATACACATGGCACAATAGAGTACTATCGGTATAATAGTCCAGATAGGATTCAGTACTTTACACATACGAGTAACAGTGGTACAATAAATTATGCAGTTTATGCTGGTAGATTACAGGTATGCTTTCCAAAACTCAGTGGTTTAATGTAAAAACATTATTTTCATATAATGTTCCTTCATTTTTTGTTATGGATTACATCACAATGACATGTGTACATTATAGACTACAGACCATACATGTAGGGCTGTAAACACTCTAGCAATGTCAAACATGACATAAATATAAGCAGATGACGACGGAAAGTAATGTTTGTGCACACAGACCAATCAGCATGGAGAATAAACATGTCATGAACTATATACAGCTGAAGATAACTGAGGCCTCTCAATCTCATACATATGAATGCCATGGTAAAGGTTATTACCGATACCAGAAGGGCATTAGCATGGGAATTCATGATAACAAAATTGATTGTTTTTAATAGTAAGTTCCCCTGCTATTAAACAAAGGATGCAACAAGAATGCTGGACATCTATCTAGCTTTTTACAACATGAATTACTTGTCATTTGTTTCTTCATGTAAGATTGCCTGACTAAATGTGGACTTGCATACACACGTGTGCTTCTAAGTTCTACATGAAACACTAATGTATGCTACATATTGTATCTAAAGTTCCATGAAAGTTAAATGAAATTTATTACCGACAGATGTTCAGTTTTTTTAGTACAAAGTACTACTTTTTTCTCTTCAGCAACAGTGAGGCTCCGATACATGTTATTGGAATACTTAGCAATACTTGCAGAATAGTAAGTTTAATATACATGTGATGTAGGTAATGCAGCAAGATAAAACAATACATTGTTAATGTATCTTGAATGGATGTTCAGTGGCTAGACTTGCCCTTTAGGATACAACATTGTATATTTCCATGAAAATCATTTCAAAAGAAAAAAAATTGTACAGTTTATCATAGTTTGAGACTCATACTAACTTTTCAAATTTTGATTTTAAAAAAAAGTGTCAAAGTCTTCATATTCTCTTTAAGAAGTTGGTTTCCCTGCAACGCTTTTCAATACACAGTGTACATTATCAGGACTCATACAGAGATACATGAAGCATCTGACAGGAATAAAGGTGTTCTATGAACTCAAATAAATATGGCCATGCTGCATCAAACGTTTTGGATGGAAGGCAACATGACATTGTAGAGAAAAACCCTGAACTTCCTTCATGCATCTAGATGTACATACATGTATACATTACTCTAAATTTTTTAATGGAAGTGAAATTCACAGGCAACCCCAACAATTAACAACAACAGCATGATCTTTCTTCCACAAAAGCAGACAAGTAACTTTCAACAATGACATGTGTACATGTGTGTCCATAATCTTATATTAACAAAACATAAGCACTCCATCATGCACTAGTGAGTCATACAGTTCTTTTTCCATAGCTGTTCTCTAGGGTAACACTCGTAGACACACTGAAGATGAGGAGTGGCCAAGTTGTAGCCCAGGTGTGTGCATTTCTTCTGAGGACATAATTAAACTTGTACCTTGTACACTCTGAAGACATCAATGACTGTTCCTGCAACAACAGCTTCCATTAAACAGCAAAGTGATTCTGTAACTTGTCTGAGTTTGTTAAGCAGCATCTTTAAGGATTTAGATCAGACTGACGTCTCTGACTGAAGGCGCAATGCAAAGCGGTTCTTCTTGTAGTCAAAGACCTCTTCCCTGATCTTGTACTGTGGTATCTTCATGACAAAGACCTGAAGCAGGACCTCACCCTGCCTGAGTTGAAAGGTTGTGCCCTCCTTGAGAGGGCGGTTTACTAAGGTGTCTGAGACCAGTTCCCAACCCTGGATAGGGTTATGGTGGTGCTCCGACAGCAGGATGTTGGGACCAGGCTGAAAGAAGGTCTCCAGGAAGGATCGTGGAGCCAGGTTGTAACTGATACAGACAGCCAGATGATCCATTACAGCTTCCATAGGCCATCTGGGCTGCTGCCGAGTGATGCGTAGGTACTTCTGCAGAGGGCGGGCTAACGATGGAAAGATGGATTGTGCCGCTTCCGTTGGATCCATCGCATGGTTGCCTGGATGCGTGTCTTCATGGACACGCTTGATGTGCGTGAAAGCTTCCTCAGCAGCAACAAGCAACCTTGCCCTGCGCTTTTTGACACGTCTGTCATATTCCTGCTCTTCGTAAAACCTCTCGTTTCGGCTCTGGTCACGCCGATGTGCAGCAGTGGTCATAATGGCTCGCGAATGACCAGTAACATTATCATTACCAGGGCCACCATCTACATCATAAAACTTAAAGTTACTTAGCTTCTGAGCCACGCGTGATGTTGTCGGCACGCGGAGAAGGTGAGAATTGTAAATTTGAAAGTCACGAGAATAGTGTTCCAGGACATGAGCTGCTGAGCGCTGGATGCTTAGCTGACCTATAGAGTAGTACTGGCTCATCCCGTCAGGAGAGCGAACAACTTTCAGCATATATTTAGGCTGGAGGTGTCGCAACTCAAACATAATTACAGCTACATAATGCATGAAGAGTAGGGCATCGGCTAACGAACCAGCGTACGAGACAATCCCTGCATAGTTCGTCTCTTGGCGCATCAAGACGCGCATGACAAAGAAGAGCCAGTATGCCAGAAGCAAAATAAAGATGAGCCCCATCATAATGAGGCGAAAGAGGTAGACTCGCGGCATGGTTGCTCTGGGTTTGCGGAAGAACAGTGCCCAGCTACCGATTGCAAGGATGAGCAACTTGAATGCCATGCTGATGAAGAGTCCATCTCAGTGGATGCCACATTCGGCTGGTTCCCAAAGAAGACTTGGTAGTACCACAAACGCTACTGGAGACACAAAACCGACGATAGATAAGACGCCAAAAAGGACAATGGAAAAGTAACGTGTGCAGTCGAAGCCAACCCTTGAATCCATTCTCTTGGCCAGGCGAGATAGATCTTCATCAGACGAACGGTCCGATGTGCCGGTGATGGCTGTGGTGTTGTCTCCCCAGTTGTCATCTTGAGGTAGAATCTGGACCTCAATAACCTAAGAAAAACACAACAAAAAGAAATACATGTTAAGGTACAATGACCTCTCATTCTCATTCTAATTCTAAAACCATTCTAATAACTTTTCAGAGTGGAATAGTTCTACCATGATAATTGACTATTCAGTTAAACAGTCTGGAATCATATGATTTCAATGTTATTTACTACTGTGCTTGAAAGCTGTCACAATGCCTGGCATAATATGATACTAATAAATTCATTCTTCGACATGGCTGTGAAATTGATTTGGTATTCAATTTGTCCTAAAACAAAAAATCTCTGAAAGTGTAAAGGAAATATGCTTAATGTCAGTAAACATACACAGAATGTATACTTTCAATTTTGAAAATATGTCATTTATTCACAATGTAACTACCGAAAGTACAAATAACTCCAAGTTACATGTATATCAGGCCATTCGTCCCTACTGCAGCAATCATTTCGTTCCTATTTTCATGAAGTGACGGTAGTGAGGAAAATCTGCACGCAAATTGTATGCGATTTTCATTCACTACCGTCACTTCGTGAAAATTGGGACAATTTGGTTCAAACCTGGCTTACTGGCAAAAACCTGGGTCATGGAGACACCCCCCCCCCCTGCCCTGCCCCTAAGTTTTTGAATTTCCCTTTCAGATAATGATATACATGTAATATTCAAAGTGAATGCCCTGCCCTGCATGTACATGTACATTGTACAATATAGGTCTACATGTATGCAAATAACACAGAGTGAAATGAACTGGAAAGAAAAAGACAGGCAGTAACTTAATATGAGGTGATGAAAGCTATGTAAATTTAGACATAAACATTCCCAATGCAATTAGGAGAAGAGGACTTCAATCTATGCTAGGACTTTCACTAACTCTATTAGCCATTCAGACTATAGGTCTATACAAAACTTGTATAAAGAAATGTGACTTTAAAGACTAGAAAACATCAAACCCTCAAGAGAGATTACTGAGAGTTCTTTTCAGGACTCCTCAATCCTCCCTCTCTCTCACATGGTGCACCCGCAAGCCTACTGTATATAATTTTTGTTTTGTTTTTTTAAGAGGTCAACTGACATGAGAGCCAGCATATCATCAGTGCACGCTCTTGATAAGCCCTGCCCAATTATAGGATGTCCATACAATATAATGTTCGGACTAGGGTGAATCTATATTGAATTTTTGTTAAAAACAATGCTCAAACGTGCGCTTTGTTAATATAGGACATTCACACTAGAAAAATGGAATTACTTTATCGTATTGCTATACAATTTTTATGAAGCTACATGATGAATTCCAGTAGTCTGAATGCAGTGTATGCGAGGCAGACAGTGTGGCATGAATGCTTCTAATATTTGTGGGATAGATGACGGTGACCTCACTTGACCTTTGTCATCCCATCTGTCTCATAGTGATAACAAACTGACTGAGACGGCTAATGAATTACTGACGGAGACGAGATGGGGAGGATAGGTTGGTGAGAGGATGGAGGTAGACTTACTATTCACACAATTGGTAGAGACAGTTAAGACTAGAGATACAGTATATGCAGAGAGCTCAAAGGAAAGGGAAGAGGATGGGGAAAGGTAGCTAGGCAAAAGAGCTGTGAAATAAAATAGAGAGGGGGAGGGAGGGAGAGAGAGAGCAGACTAAACAGAGAAGTAAGGGGGAGAAAGAGCATTATATTTAAAAAAGGGCGAGAAAAATTCTGAGAAACGAACAGGGAAAGACAGAAAAAGAGAATACAGGGAGAAAGAGAGGAGGGAAAAGGGGAGAGGAAAGATAGATAGGGAGAGAAAGATGAAAGGCATCCATGGTGGGGAGAGCAAGGTTACAAGAAGGAAAGTGGTAGCACACTGAATAGAGAGATATAGGAAAATAGAGAGTGAGAGAGAGAGAGAGAGATCATTATCAGGTAAAAAAGGGAACAGAAGTTCCCGATTGTGGCGGCCAAATATGTTGACAAAAAGATACAGGCAAAACACATTTGTAGGCTATAATAAAGGGAAACACATGCATGAGGAGAGAGAAAGAGAGAGAGAGAGAAAAAGAGAGAGAGAGAAAGAGAAAGAAAAGGAGAAAGAGAGAGAGAGTTCCTGAGTCGTAATTTAGACTGATCATCAAATCTGAGGAAAATGACCCCGTAGGTAGATGTATCACGGGTAAGACCCCTCCCCTCTGTTCCCACCCTCACAATGCCCCCCCCCCCCCCCCCCCCCCC
>BEXV01002993.1:30820-41420 GCA_003118195.1 Hemicentrotus pulcherrimus | reverse complement strand
AAGTTTAAATCTTAAATGGTTCTTGAGATATTGTGATAACGGTCAAACGGGACAGACGTACGGACGGACAACCCGAAAACATGATGCCTCCGGCACCACCTTCGGTGGCGGAGGCATAAAAAGCAGATTATCACAAAAAAATCAACACTACCACTTGCCCATCAGCCACGGGCCAGTAAAATTTCTGAAAAATGTTTGCCCTTTCATTAAAATTTAATGAGAAAATTGTAAGTCAAAGTTTTTGTTGAGGTTGCGGGGGGTTAACTTGTACATGTTTCTTTGCGATTCTGTTGTTTGTTTTTTTAATTTGAAAAAAAGAAGAAAAATTGTATCTTAAGATTTTAATATCATATTTCACTCATAATATCGTACTAAATACGATTTAATCGTACTGGTTAGAAACTCTGGATGGGGCCTCCAGTTTATTTTTGTCTGCTCAGGGAGAGACTCAAACCCACGCGCATGACGGAAGTCATGAGAGCCAGACGCCGATATGATTCCGCAACATTGCCTCCTCAAACTAACCTTGTCAAATTCTGCCTGAGCCTCTGCGGCAGAAACCTTGTACTCGCTGGTATCCACTGTAACATTTTGACTGTGGATAAAGAAAAAATGAAAAAGAATGTGAAGTTAGGGCAAGGAGCTGGACATCTAGGAAGAACAGAGTCATTTCAATAATGGCTCTGAGTAGAGCAATCCAGTCGTATTATTTTTGAATAATAATTTGAGATGTACCTGTACATGTTTTTAAACAGAAAATATCACCAAACCAGCTAAATAAAATTTGAAATAGGGTTCCACATTGGGGCTTTGGTCATGAGAATACAGAGTGTTACGAGCAACTGAGAGAGGTATTACTTACCAGCTTAATTTGCCTGCATCTGACTGGCCAAAGATAAGCTTCTGCCATTGCCCTGAGGTCTCATTAACAATACCCATGGCAAACTCCTGTGATAAATTCAGAGGGAAAAAAAATTGTGATTTCATATGCACATATCTTTTGTCACGGTGCGTTCCAAATGATAGTGCACTAAAGAGAGAAGATTTTGACTGCGTTTCATATAAATTGAGAGTAAGACCTTTTATATAAGAATACTAACTATACATGTACATGTCTCATTTTAAAAGCAATAATTCACAGTACTTAAAATCTACTACTTAGGCGAAAACAAACTGCTAATCCTTTAGTGAAAACATAACAGCAGCAACAATAGTTATCCGAGCCAGTTATCGTAAGGAAGGTTGTACAGGGGTGATTGTACGAGGGGCAATCGTCCATGTACAGTATTTATCATGTATTACAGAGTTTCTTAGACTGGCATGACTCAGTAAGTCACCTAATATTGCTGAAAGTAATATATGAAGGAAAACATTACACGCACAAATTATACATGACTAGGAAATGAGACCTAAATGCCACTCAATAATATATCTGTAAAGCGCTTAGGCACATCGTTGCATCAATGTATTGGGCGCTATATAAAAGCGGAATATTATTATTATTATTATTATATGTTTCTCCAGGTCAGATGCCGTCAAAACGCAACTTTCATTTGCTTACCCTGTTCTTTGGCTCTTCGTTGAAGGCAAACTCGTTGAGGGGCTTTCCATCGGGAACCTTGTAGATCTTGAACCAGTTCACACTTGCCTGGAAATGGAAGCAAACAATAAACCAGTTCATACATACAATCTGTGCATGGTAGCAAACAATATGCCAGTTTGTAGATACGATCAGCGCAAGTGCATATGAAGGTCATTTGTATAAAATCGTAAAACCTCCAGAGACTAATACTGGATTCATGCTCAAGAAAGTTATGCAATCATTACGCACCAACCTAGTACATTCTAAGGAACACAGACGGAAGTATTCTTTTCTCAAGAGGGCAAACTAAATGTATTCACAAAGCATCTTCATCACTCTGGCAGTGATTATTCTGAAATCCACAAAGTGGGACTTCTTCATGATCAAAAGATCTGTGGATATTTTTGGTCATTTGAACCATGTGCTATCTACAAAGTGGTCTAAACCACCATCATCATATACCAGAAGAAGAGTGAAAATGGATGCACATGCAACGGATGAAAATTATGAGACAAATGCATCCAATGGTTTTAATATTCTTTAACTACATCTACACAGAATATTTCAGTTGTTTCATTGTCTAAATTGTTATTAATCAGTGATATTATTAAAACAGCAATCCCTAAACTGCCTGATGTCAAGGATGACAATAACTTGAGCTAATGCCCGTCTATTCGGCATGCAGAGAAATTGTCTGTCAAAAGCTATGAGGGTGTTAACTCCATGTTAAAGAATATAAAGTGGTTTACTATGTCAAGTCTTTGCTTGGCTTAATAATTGAAATATGGGGGCCTCATTGCAAGTAACCATTGCAATTGAAGTTCATGTTGTTTTATTTATTTTTCACTTTATTTCATTTCCAGGAACATAAAGTACAATAACAAAAAAACTGAATTAGAATAATTAATACAATAACCAGAAAAAAAGCCATCAACTAATGCTGTAGGATTACCAAAATAAACTGTCGGAGGCTCTCCTCATTAGTTGATGGTATACATAACTATACAAAAATCTACATAAATTACATAAGATTGTTTGTCCAATCATAATGTATGTTACATTTTTAATATTAAATTGAATGATGGTTTCTTTTAATGGACATCAAGCTTTAAGGGTATCCATCAAATGTTGTAAAATCTTGTTCATTTTTAGGAACCTTTTCTACTCACCTCGAGAAATCCAGGCATCAACCTCCTAATGTCATCAATGTCTGAAAAGTTTTAAAATAAGAAGTAATGAAGCTACATAATTATGGGCTATGTTAAAATGTTCAATATTTTATTTGAAGAAAAAAAAAATTGAACCTCTTAATTTCGTCTCCCCCTAGTAGGAAACATGTGTTGAAGAACCTGTTCAGTTCAGTTCAGTTTATTAATTGTTCTCAAGCATAAAAACAATATTATAATACCGGTATATACAAAAATGGCAAATATACATAGTAAGAGGGCCTGTCTAGAAAGGCCACCTGTCTACAGTTCTACAGTGGTTATCTTTCGTTTTCCTGGGGTGGCCAAATAGACAGGTTTACTGTAATTTTTTTTCAGAAAATGTCCAAGTGCACATGACTATGGGGCAAACAAGACGAGCCACCCCCTGCATCATTGTTTTAATATTGATGAAGTCTGCAGAACAGTTCATTGATATCTCCGAAAGGGCAACTATGCAAAGAGGGTCGGCGGTGGAGCTCCTGCAAATGCATCACAGAATAGAGTATTCCAAAGTATTTAAATAACCACAGAAATGCACAAACAATGTAACTTACCATTCATGTCTTTCGCCAGTGGGTCGGTCACATCAATTGCAAAAATCTTCCAGTCAGTTTCACCTACAAATAAAGAGGTTCAATGGTGGTTACATGTATGTGAATTGGAATACATTAATTTTGCTCAAAAGAAATAAATCCTTTTTTGTTCTTCATATTCCACTCTTTACTGAATAAACCAATTTGTAGATACAATCAACGTGTGGTCAGATAAAGGTCATTAGTACTTAAAAGTGTAAAAACTCACCGAGTGGAATCCTGGATATGTGCTCATGAAAGTTATGTAACATTTTTAATTTATGCATCAACAACGGTACATCCAATGATACACAGGTGGAAATATTCTTCTCGGGAGAGAAAACAAATGGTAACCACGAAGCACCTCCATGACTCTGGCAATGATTATCATTAAATGCACAAAGTGGAACTACTCCATGAGTAAAATATCTGTGGATATTTGGGGTCATTTGTTCCATATGCTGACTACAAACTGGTCTATTGGTGGGTCTGGAAGGCAGTCTACATGCCAGCAAGTCATCAAGTTATTTTTTCCATCTCACTTTCAATGATGGCCCTTTTATTCTTCCTATTTTAAATGAATTCATTTCAAGTACCTTGAAATGCTTTGTTTAAATTCTAACGTTTTGCATATTTCTTAAAACTGATATACAAATAAAGAATTGAAGTAACAGGTTTGCCATAACATTTTATGCTTTACCAACAAAACACTTGCTCTGTCATAATCATAACCAAAAACAATGTATCGAAAATAATATCGCTAGTGATATTCGTTTGTCTCGCAATGTGGTCAATAAGGAATCTAAAAGAAACACAACGTTTCGTGCGCTACTGCAACACTTCGTCAGGTGATGAAAAACTAATGTAAGCAAGGGTCTTTCATACTTTACAGGAGGACCGGTGGAGCGGTCTATAATTTGATCGATAATTGGAACAATAGCGCACAATGCCTATTGGTTCGACCACTGGTTCGGCTAATGCACCAGGCCTATTGGCCGTCGCATATTTATTGACCACATTGCGAGAAAAACGAATATCACTCGCGATATTATTTTCGATACTACATCCACAATGAGTAATATATTTAGCAAAAACAATGTACTTTCATGTTTTATAAGGGTACACTAATTCTTTGCTTCATCGTGTACTCTTATACGTCATCAGTGAACACTCAGAAAAGTCGACATCATGATATCCATTATTATTACTTTTTAGGAAACTCAACACCCCTGGGCCCGTTTCACAAAACATGTCATCAATGACAAACGACAGTCTTTGTTATAAGCTACTGAAATCCTTGCTTTTGATTGGCTATCAGCAGATTTGTCATTAGTTTTTGTCATTTGTCGTTGAAAAAGGGTTTGTGAAACAGGTCCAGGGACTGACAGGAATACCTTCATCAATCATAGCAAGAGTTCCTAGGACCTTCACTTGGATAACTTCTCCTCTCTTGGCTACCTGCAAGACAAAGAAGCAGATCGGAAAAGTACATTTAACAATCACAATACAAAATCTTTTGAAGTTAGTAAATGACTACCAGTACTGAGAGAAAGGAAATACAGTCAAACCTGCTTTAGTGACCACCTGTCTACTAAGACCACCTCTCTACAAAGACCACATTTTTTCTCTCCTTGGATGGTCTTTATAGACAGTTTTCACTGTATTGCATTCAGACATAATAGTGTGGAACCCTGAATTAGTTTGACCTGCCTAAACTGCTTGTCTGGCTGTAACATGGCTAGTTCTACAGAGATATGAAAAGAAAATAGATATCATACCTTCCTGCCGATTTCACACACATCCAGAGGATCGTTGTCTCCTTTACACATTGTACTAGCTTCTGTATGGTTGGGATCCTCCCATGTCTAAAATAAAATGTCACAAAAGATCAAGAAAGAAATTAACACAATGTGAAGGAAACATGCTGAAAATATATCTCTAATATTTCATTTATAAATGAAAACTCTCTTGATGTATCAAACTATCTATTGGTACTGTTATTCAATTGTCATATCTTTTTGATACTTTACTTTGGATTTGTTTTCTGCCATCAACATGTCTACTTAATCACACTTTATCAGAGAAGCTTTTTATTATGTTATTCCAAATTATTCATTTACTGGTACATGGTATGACATGTTTTTTATTCAATGCACTGCACAAATATGGAGTTAAATTTGATAAAGTGAGAAAACATTCAATAAAAGAAATGAATAAATACAAATATCAATAGATTTATTCATTTTTTATGAAATGTACATGAGAAAAAGAAGTTATTGCGAGGAGTTGCCCGATGGCTATAGTTACCTGAGGGAAGGCACCATAGTTCCAGATGTACCCGTGATGTGGGAAGCAGTTTCTGACGAATCGTAGCTTGCCCTTCTTCACATCCTGCTTGATAGGGTTCATGGGAGCTGCGGTGTCGATCTAAACAACAAGAGTGAATATATACATGAGAAGGCGCGATAGCTCAGTGGTTGACCAGTGATCTACATGAAGTAATCGGGAGGTCCCAGGTTTGAAACAATGCCTAATGCTATGGTCACATTCCCCTAAAGTAGCCTGCTCGGTGGCCGAGCGGCAAGTTTTTAACCAATTCTGCCCGGCGGCTGCCTGGCCACCGAGTGGGGCTAGCCTGGGCGGTCGCCGCCCTGCACCGACCTAATCGCTGGGCGATGCCTAAATTCCAGCAGCGACCGTGCAGGCTACTGATCGGTCGGTCGGTCGCTGCTCTGATTTGTGACCATAGCTTAAGCGGTACCCGTTGATCCCCCAGGATGCCCTTTTTCTTGTGTTAATTGAGAGCTTATTTGATGAGATAACCGCCTGTCAGTGACCTCCCAGGGAGGTCTAGTCCCTCTATGCCAAACTAGTGCAGAGGGGCTTTAAAGGCCCACTGCACTACTTGTAGCTACTTACGCCCTCTATATAACAAACAGTGCCTAATCGGTGACCATTGGTCCCCCATGATCCTCTTTTTCTTATGTTAACTGAGAGCTGAGTTGATGAGATAACCACCTGTCCAGTGACCTTGCAGGGCGCTCTAATCCCTCCTGTATATTACGGCAGATAAGCTTTAAAGGACTTACGTACATGTACGTGTACTTGAAATTGACTGCATTGAGTATATAATACCGGTAATAACAATAATAATGGGTTCTTGTGTAGCACTCATGTCTGTCAGATTTGACACTCCTGGCGCTCCACGATTATTACCCCGGCTTTAGCATGGCTGCCGTTATGGGGCTCTAGCATTTCGAGGAATTACTTTAATTTAATTAATAAAATTTTGGCCAGGTACTCATTGACAGTACCTGGGTCGAAAACAGTAAAACATGTTGATGGCTGGAAATGTAGCCCTGCTGGAATATACATAAAGTTGAGAGCCAGCACAATTTCCATGATAGCTATTGTGCAGGTAGGAAAAGGAGTGGGTTGGACTAATACATGAAATTGAACTTAAATGGTAAGCTACAATGTACAAGGAGGTAGTTTGTGAAATATTAACCACTAAACAAAAGTTTTGATTAGGAAAGACAAGGTGAGACTTTCAAACAACACAGAATTTGTATTTGACAAGTCACAAGCAAAATATGTATGCTGAAGCAAGCACCTTACGTGTAAAAAGTAATCAAATTTAATAGGCAACCTTGAATGTTGCCAATTTAGGGATTGATTTAAATCATTCAATCTTACCTCCATCTTGGCATTGGTCCATCGAGGAACCTCCACAACCATGTTCAAAATCTGATTCTGTAAGTTACAAAGGGAAAGGAAACCAATGAAGAATTGTTTACCTATTAAAAAATTAATTGTACTGTATTTTTGCATCAATGCTGCTAATTTTGAGCAGAACATTTCAGTGTTTTACTATAGCTCTAAATAGAAAGTATGGCTGTTTACCATTACAAAAAAAAAAAAATCTTTATCCATATCTAGAAAAAGTCTCACTTACAAAGTATGATTTTTATTGTGAATTTTTCATTTGTCAAAGTTGGTACATAGTAAATTGGTAATCTTTAAAAATATATCAAGTTGTTCAGTATCATTGCTTGCATAGAAGTAATCATAAACATATACTGTACATGTAAGTCAAAGTTGACTATGCAAATAGAATAAATGTTTCCATAAAATTTAATATTGACTCTTTAAAAGAAATGAAATAAAATTACATAATTTTTTTGATGAGCCATCAATTCCTGACTAAATTCTTTATCTTATAGTTTTAATGATTTCCTACATGTACATGTTGCTATGAGGCAAACAATTCTTCTTCTTTTTTTAAAATCAAAGTCATTACCCGTATTTGAATAAACTTCTACTACAAACCACACACAGATTGCAAAACTTCAAAAGGCAGACACAAATACTTGGCAGATAAATCTTTCGTGAGCAAGAAAGATCAATATACACTTAGCTCATACAGAACAAAATCTCAATAATTTCTGTATTAATGACTTTGGACATTGCCTTATCAAATAATGTACATGTAGTAATTGATTTCCTGTGTATACAATAAAAACACACACAAACATTTAAGAATAGCAGTGGCTACAGACATACTTATATGCTTCTCATCTTGCACTCATTCAACAGAAAGCTAAATTCAGACAAAATCAGAAAATACAAGCGGAAGCTAGTGGAACAAAGCGCGCAAAAAATAACAGGCTGTGATTGGCTGCCAGAAATAAGACATTATGCCAGCAATTTTCATGACAACAAGCTTTAGCAATGCTAGCTAGATCACAGTCCTCACAAACTCTTTCTGTCGGCACAGAAAAGCTTGAGTATATCTACATTCATTGCTATTCTTCGATTTTGAAGTCCACAAAAACCTGTTACAAAAATATGATGAATTAAAGGACTTGCAAATCTACTATTGAAATGTCATTGCCACGCCATCTTTACCCTATCAGGGCAGTAGGCTATTGAACTTAACCTACATTTTCAATACAGACCTAGGATCTTTGCCTTTTAGCAATTTAATCTGGACATATTTACATGTACATGTATCTGTTCCTGCAAACAGAGTACAATACACATGGACAGGGTAAGAAGGACCAAGAAACATTATACAATAAGTGGAAGGTTCGTATTCAAAGTCTTTTTTTACAGATATCCAATCAATGAGTACAACTAACAAGTGCCGTTATGCTTTTTTTAAATACCACACAATGATCTGACAGAAAGCCTCCTCAATTTGTGTAATCTTTATACAACATGGTTCGTATTCTACGAATTCATTTAAACTCTGTTGAATTCAGTTAAGCCTATTCCTGTGTCGAAGATCATGTAGAACAAAAGGAAAACCAACACCACAGAGGCTCAGACTAACTTAGTTTGTTTAACGATCTATTGAACAAAAGCCCAAACCCAGTCTCAGGCCCATGCCTTCAATAAGTTACCTTTACTTCAAAGATAGAACACAAATATTCCTTTTCTTACTTCTTTATCAGCATAGAGTGGAATGTCGTGGAATGGCGAAATCACTTGACCATTGCTGTTCCCTGAAAGGACATAAAAAAAGAACATGTGGGAATACATAAAATGAGCATGATTAAAAGAAAATAAAAGGTCATCTGAAAAAAAAAGTAAGCAAGATCAAATTTATGGCATGAATACACTCTCTGGATTTCTACAGATTTTAAAATAGCACAACAAGATCAAAATACTAATGGCTATTGTTGTGAAGTTTTTGCATAAACAGCTTGTAATTCATTTGTGTTTCTGGCAGAACCAACATCGCAAACACTCATGATAGGTCAGAGATTTTGTAATGTCCATCACATGTCAGCACATTATCATCATGTACCAATTTCCAATTTTTTTTGTCAATGTCTTCTTTGATTTCAAAGTGCTGTGTATACTAGAAAGAACCTTGAACAATGAAGTATTAAATCCATTTTGCAGCTCACTCTGGAAGCATAACTGGGATGTGGTTAGGTTTAAGAGCTACATGTACATGTACATGTAGGTGATAATATGAAATATGATATTGATATCGCGCAGCCTTAATTGGCACCCATAACCTTGCGTGAATAGGGTGGTAAACAAAATCTAAAATGCGTTCGCTTGTAATCACCCGTTCCTTACTTCACCCCTTCTACATACTTTACACAACATACTTTGAAATCGGTCAAGAATTTTCAGATTTTTCAGCTGAAGTGATAGCGATTTGGTTACCTTGCACGTGTTTCTGATGATAATGAGCCAACATCCAATTTACATTACAAAAACGTTGACCTCTAGTCTTACTTCATTATGTTGGTTCCGCCTGGAAAGCAATTTTTGTTTATACAAACGGTGTACACAAGAAAAACTGTTTCTGTATTGCCAATTTTCCGATACTAGCGATAAGTGTAAAGCGGCACATGTCCAGGGAGTTCACTAAATTCAGTTAACTCCACGGATGGGCCTTAGAATCCTTCAACTATTCGTATATTGTATTTTGTGCGGATCGCCGTGTGCCGGAATCATGAAAGGTAGTCTATAGACTAACTACACTTGTCCTTGAACACATTAATTTGAGGATTTGTTTGCATCACTTTTCACACAGACAAATGGGTTTGTAATTAAGGCTTTGTAATATCAATATCATTTTTCATAACATCACCAAGCTGGGCTTATGAACATGATGAAGGCTAATTTTAACAGAAGTTACATGTAATCAGATTCAGAATCAATGAACATGAAGTCATGATCCTTCATTTAAGTTCATCTGTCATCAGTAGGGGCGCTGGTCTGATAATGAGGGTCATCCTCATAAACGAGGATATCTTCTTAATCGCGGACAAAATGCGTACTCAAAAAATAAGGATCGTCTGCATTTTCGCGGACGATTTTTGCATTGGCGCTCTACAGGTTTTGGGTTACTGAACCACCCACTGGCAACGTGAAAAATAGATTCCGCATAAGAAAATAACCCTAGTTCACCGTCTACTTTAGTGGGTTGTCCGTCTTCCCAAGGACTTATCGCTCATAATGTGAAGGCTCTGTACAACTACAAGTACAAAGTCAATGTAAAATGCATTAAGAAAATCATTGCAGAATTCTTCTTTGCATAGCCAACGCGCTGTTCAAATATATGAAATGTCTACGAAAATGCGGACGATCCATATTTTTGAGAACGCATTTTGTCCGCAATTAAGATATCCTTGCTTGAGAACGTATCGGTTGGCATTTGCAATGATGGTCCTCGTTAATGCAGACGATCCTTATTCTCGGACCAGCGCCCCCCC
>BEXV01002992.1:18663-31598 GCA_003118195.1 Hemicentrotus pulcherrimus | reverse complement strand
CCCCCCCCCCCCCCCCCCCCCTTCCTTCCTTGCACAAAAATCGTGGACAATCCTTTCTATTTTTATCCTATAATCCTCTACCAGTACTTGCATCTCCATACTGCAGTGATTGGTTGACAGACACTAAAGGGTCACCGGTTTTTACTTGGCAGATGATATACTAGAAAAGGTGAACTGCATCACTCCTAATGGTCGACTCGGGGGAAAAAATCAACCTCCCTACTTGACATCCACATGCACATATTCTACAAAGTAAGGATCATAACGACAACCCGATCAAACAAATCCACACCGTGCAACATTTGCTTTCCAGTTTGTTGTTCATAAAGACCATAATGTCATTTCATTTTATTAGAATCATCTCTTTATGTTCAATATATCATTTACAGTAGGAGAGTACACATAATTATATAACTCTGATAACAGGTTTACCGTGTCCCTTCTCACATCGGCACATGATATACAATTTTAAAATTCAATATAGGTCATATTCTACTTCTATGATATTTAATAGCAAACTGTGCAGAGAATGAACAGCTATACTTTATTTATTTAATTGGAAGAGACGATGTCAAGCCCGGAGGGAAAAGAAAAATCCTTTTCTTATTTCTTCACCTAAACTTACTTCCAACAGAAGCATATGAACAATGTCACTTCGATAAATCATAGAAAATAGTAAAAGTAATTTCTCATGTTCCTTTAGTACAGACAGTGCTCTAAAAGTCATCAATGACATTATCAAAGATGGTACACAGTTTACCAATCGGAACAGGTCTCCAGGAAGATTTCTTATTTCTTCACTTCTATTTACTTCCACCAACAGCAGAAGCAAATGAACAACGTCACTTTGATAAATCACAGAAAAATAAGCATTACATCTCATGTTCCTTTAATACCGACAGTGCTCTAAAAGATCATCAATGACATTGATAAAAGATGGTACACAGTTACGAATCAGAACAGATCTCCATGGAGATTTCATCACACACACTGCTAAACCAATCAAACATATCCATGCAATTTCTCTCCATATCTCACCAAAGAAGTTATTGAATCATTGTTTCAGCTTTCCTATGAAGCTAAACATTAGCTATACAGTATGAAGATCTGATAATGTG
The DNA here is from genome assembly GCA_003118195.1 of Hemicentrotus pulcherrimus. Lineage (NCBI taxonomy): Eukaryota > Metazoa > Echinodermata > Echinoidea > Camarodonta > Strongylocentrotidae > Hemicentrotus > Hemicentrotus pulcherrimus. Next base: position 30,480 of record BEXV01002992.1, on the reverse strand, counting down.
ACCGATTGATAGATTCAGTCTATTGAATATTGTCCGTTAAGTATCACGTCTTAATTTTTAATACAATTGCATATGCATTACAATTAATTAAGTTCATGAACCTGGAGGTTTCTCCTATCTCCCCCAATGCAATTTGTAATTTTAGGACTGATATACATACATGAACATGTGATATTTGTGCGTCTTATGAACCATATATGAAAGATCTCAATGGCACAATTTGTCAATAAAAGGTGTTTGATAATCTAAACTTTATATTATCCCATACAATTAATTGCTATTACCAGTGAAAACTGGGCATCCGTCCGTAACTTTTAGAAAACTAGGTTCCTAACAAACAGAAAAATAGTAATATATTCACTTTCGTTTTAGTTTAAGCACATAAAAGAAATGTTATGCAAAGCAATAACTTGCGGTTAAAAACTTCGACTCGACTCTGCTAATAAAATGGATTTTTTACAATGCAAGATGGCTACTACAAAATATATAAATGTTTCATCTAAGGATATCCCAGCAAAAAAGCAGATCAGACTTTTAACCGATACAAACATGTCCGATAGAATTGATATAAAAATATTTAGCTTCACTCTACATTTTCGCCGTGTGGTTAGATTGTTTACAGGTTTATAGAATACTAGGGTGTACATGGTGTTACAAAAAAAAAAAATACTGGGACAGTTACACCATTCCAATACAATCTAGTCACACTTTAAACAGTCACTCACACATGTATTCAATATTCCCGAAGTAAATGAACATGAATTTCATTATATTTGTTATATTGCTCTTTGTTATTTACATACTGAAATTTGTTTGAAGTGCTATCGTATTATCCACTCAGAAATTTACACTTTAGAAATACATGTACCCCCGGTAGTACATTTTTGTGCGTTTCAGAATATCAGTATAGAGTACACATGAAATCAGTTTGCATTCCAACACTGTCACATACATATACTATAACTATTGAAGATAATTGGCAATATAAACGGAAGCTAAAAGAACAATTAACGAGTTGTGTTTGGCTGCCGGAAAGTAGATAAAAAGCCAGATGTTTGGACAACAGGTTGAACAGTTGAGATGTCCGTTTTTGTTGCTATTCTTTGATATTCTTTAGTACCAATCATCTCTTTAAAATTAAATTTGTAGTAGAACTATTTGCCCAGCATTGAGAAGAAAGAATGGAATATGTGTGAGAGAGAGAGAGAGAGAGAGAGATAGAGAGAGAGAGATGAAAAAGAGAGGACACAAGATGAGAATCCGAGAGTGTGTGTGTGAGAGAAAGAGAGAGAGAGGAAAGTGAGATGAGAATCTGTGTTTGTGTGTGTGTTTGTGTGCGAGAGAGGGAGATAGAAAGTTGGAAAGAGAGATGAGAATCTGTGAGTGTGAGTGAGAGAGAGAGAAAGGAGTAATAAAACAATACCGGTAACTAGAACAAAGACATGTGCCGTTAAAAACAAAGTATGGCGCCTCTTCCTTGGTACATTCTACATGAACCTGATGATAAATGCTTCAATACTATCAACCAAGTCACAATTCAAATAGCATGGTGCACTCTGCAGAATCATTTAAACATTAACATTATTAAACCTCTTACACAGTCTGAAAATAATGCATATCATCGATACAAGATGGGATTGAATCGGTCTACTCTTGTATCTTTTATTTTGTGCTTGCGATCACCTGTACATTAAACATTTGGCAGATAATGGCCTTACAGTTCAAGTACCATAGGTACTCACATTGCTTATCTAATATGGTCAATGAGCAGTAAAGAGTTAATATTTGGTTTACCTAAATTGCCAGTAACGAAGCTGATTATGTAAATGCAGTATGTCAATACTGTGACTTGAATGTAGAGAGCTTATAATAGACCAGTTCACATATGTACTCAATTTTTATATTCATGTTTTTGACTACAATGAAAACAAGGGACAAACCTAAAGCTTGTTCAATAAAACAACTAATGTATGCAACCTGCATTATGACTATTAAAGAACAGTGTATTACATGCCCAAAGCTTCTAATAAATAAGACAACAAATGCGGTCAATTTTCTGCACATTTCTACTACATCATGCTTGTGATGACATGTACGCTTGCCAGCCATGCCAAGGGCTCGTCAACTAACAGTTATGTAACCGGCATTCTGGCTGGTGAAATAAAATACCTTGGAATAAGTGAATATAATACTTTTACAGAGAGTAATACTGCTAAGCATTATTATGTGTTCATTATTTGAATACATATGTGAACTGGTCTAATATAATGTATTAACAAAAGGAAAAAAACAAAAACAAACAAACAAAGAACCTAATGATTTGCCATTTATGGTATATCACCACTCCTAATGTCATACTATTTTTTTCCAAATGTGGAAATGCCCACGATTAAAATTGCATAATGTGTAGTGTACTTGGGAACAGTGTAGTTGGTGCAATTGCTGGTGAGAAAAAGACCATTCTTAAAATATTTAGAATAATTTGGCATTGTTTTTATTCAACAGTCGATGAAAGCAGAACAGATATCACATGGAAGACCAACTTATAAATGAACATTGCCCAATGGGAAACTTAGACAAACCCATAATAAATATACAGGGAAATCTTGTTGCTAATACAATGAAATAAAATAGATTATGCACCTAGATATACTACATGGTCCGGCTGTCAATATTCTGTGTTTTAGTTGTTTGAATATGTGTGGTTATTGAATTATAACAGGATTCCCATGAAGTGTAAAAGAAAATGAAAGAGAATTACACAATTTGAGCGAAACCTGCATTCATGCTAAAAAAATATTATTAAAAAAAAAAAAAGAAAAGAAAGTTTGCTGAAATGGGGTTATGTGCAATACCCTGTGGATTTTGAGTGCCTTACGCAGCAATGACACGATTCCTAATGACAGGGAAAGGGTCTGTGAGCTGTGTATTTATTCAATAAATAAATTAAAGACAAATTTGGGAAAGTTGTTTCCTTGAAATCCATTTAATGTTTAATAAAATTTGTCACTACCTCAGGGAATAATATCAGCAATTACATTTACAATTACAATAGAGGGGACTCACAGTGATGATAAATATATTTTTTATTAAAGACCGGGCTCGACATTAAGAGGTGTTGGCAACATATCTGGTACCCCAAATTTAAGCCCAATTTGAGATATACATGTATATGTAAGAGCACAACTTTCAGAATATTTTGTAATAGGTTTGTTTTCTGTCCATTCTTCATGTTGTCAAAAAAGAAGATTGTGAATAGCTTTGCATCCTCAATCTAGATAGAAATTCTCCAGGCCATGTACCAATATTTGAAGATAGTGCACATATTCCTATTTCGTCAACTAACAAGCTAAAAGATGACATTTACCCGCAGATCTTATATACTATTTTTGTCCCAAAAGCTGTTCCAATACAATTGCTATACAAATCCTATTGGTTGCAAAAGGCCTTTTTATCAAAAAATCATTAAAATTATCATATACTCAATAGATACAGCATCAAGAACTTAGTACTTACGTTTATAGTAGCATTTTAAACAGTGCAGATTATCCTCATGAAGGAAAGTAATCTACCGGTATATATTATGAATATACCTTTTATCTTATTTTCTCATTTCTTTATTATACGTATCAGGGCCTTTGATTAGGCAACTTGATTGCGCTGGATTAGATTAGACATACAATGGCAATCATATGTGATAAGGAATTAGATTCTTCCCATTTCTATTCAATATATCAGCTGGTTTATGAGGACCAAATATATATAATTTTTATTGATAAGGCACTTTATTTTCTCACGGCTATTAAAATCAAGGTACACACTACAAAAGAAAGATTTTTTTTTCTTCCATCACAACATAATGCCAGCTGCAACTTTAGTGTTTTCATCCAATTTAAATTGATATTACCATTCATGACAGAACTCTCATTCTCGACTGTGTGCGTTAATGTGCATGTAAGAATATTAGTGTTTTTTTTTTTTTAATTAAAAAAAGAAGTAAAGATTTTGAACATTAATCATGCCCAAAAGTAGACTTCATAAACGTGCCAAACTAATTATGTCTATGTAGGGCACCTCCCTTCAGTATCTCGACTTATTCCAAAACTAGAAATATATATCTATTTTTCAAAAAAAAACCACACTGCCTTCTTAAAGGCCATGCAAAGCTGACTTTAATCCAGTCATACGCAATTGATATTAGACCAGTATCCATGTGTTGTAGGGCAAAAAAAAAAAAGAAAGTTAGCAGTTGTATTCGTTTGTGAATGAAATAAAAGAAGTATTAGTTTTTACCATAACAAACAGCAAGCATTATTAGTATTTTACATTATTTGGCACAACATTTTACATGATGTACATCCAGAACGAACAAATTTGATGTTTACAACATCTAATGTTTGTTGTTAACATTTAGACACCTCTTTGGAATCAAGTGACGCTACGGTACACATGCAACATAACGGCAGTCAATGTAATACGAGAGAATATGATGCACCCATCTACATCGAACTTCACCAAACAACATCCAACTACAGTAGTCTAGTTTAGAGCACTATCAAGAGCTGATTAGAAAAAAACGCAATACCACATCTTTTTTGTGTCACTGACTGTATTCATCAAAGCTTATATGTCATCTCTTTCTAGAATCAGATATACTGGTACTGAAAAAAGATTTTAATCGATTGACAATGTATACTAAATCCAAATCGGTGTGTGAGGGTCAGGCAGGGGTAATAAACAAATCTAGGCTAGTGTAAAATCCTATTAAGGTGCATGATTTATTTCTTCCACTCTACAGCATATACCCTTGAAACATTCCCCTGAAAAAGGGATTCATAAATACACAGTATAAGTATATGTACTTTTTTCCTTAACAAATGATTCAATTTGCCGTCAACCTCTTGCAGATGCTTATCAAGGGAGTTCATATCTAAAAAGCTCTTGCACGTTGGAGACTTCAAACCCTTGCTCTATGTATTCGGCCATTGGTTTGTAAGGAAGTACTTGAAGAACTCGTAGACGGACCATGATAGAGCTGTCGCCGGCATCTGGAATACCACCCTGGCGCCGATGCCCTTGAAGTAGCCGCGGATCCCGCCGAGGTCGTATATAGTCCTAAAGGCATGGATCATGCCGTTTATCGACCTCCTCCCGTGCGTCACGCCCTGCTCCTGCGTGTTCAGCAGAGTCTTACAAACGTCCAACGGGGTTGTGATGGCGGCGGCGATGGCTCCCGCGGCTGCCCCTGACACAACGTGTGTCTTGGGGTTGTACCTTCGCTCAGAGTTCAAGTATTCTTGGCCCAGTTCGTACGTGACGAAGTGGACAGTCTGGAAGGGGATGTTCATTGTAAGCTGTGTGGTGTAGCTGCGGTAAAAGGCACTCGTGCCTTCAGTTCTCAACACCCGCTTGAAACAGTCTGTTACGGTCTTGTAGGGGCTGTTGTACATCTGCATCCGTTGCTTGATCACTGTGGCATCCAAAATGGCAACCAAAATGGGAACCAGACACATGTGTTACCATGACAACCATTTACGAAGGGAGCAAGCAGACAGACGTTGTGTAGAGTAGTGAAGGTCGTACGAAAGCGATGAGATGGCAATCCAGATCCAGTAATAATTCCAAAGAGAAGACCGAGAAATAAAAGAAAGAAAAATTAAAAGGAATATAATACTTGTGACATACTGTACATACTGTAATATGCTTACATCATACCTTGCCCGTGACCCTCCATACACCATTCAAATGGCATATCTAGATGTTGACAGTTACATGAAGACAAAAAATGAAATGAAGTTTTATCTATTCGAAAACCAACACAAAAGATTGAAGCACTGTAATTGTAATAGTGCATTGCACTCTAATTATGGTACACTGGCAATTGAAAAAAAGAAATAAAGTGCATATTTATAAAAAAGTGCATCAACCTTTTTTTAAAGTTTATTCTTCCACATCTCATTTACAAAATAGCAAGTAAATATTACAACATTGGATATTACACAGTAGAGGAAACTAGATGGAATTTTGACTGCGTGCAGTCGAAAATGATGCCTCCGTCATAGAGCAATTTTACAAACCAAAACAGAAGAAATATTTAAAATTTCAAGTTCAATTGTAATCCATTAACAGGTTTTCAGAATATTGTGATTACAAGCAATTTCTCATAAACATATATGACCCTTTGATCTTTGACCTCATGACCCTAAAATTTACTCAGTTCATTGGCTCTACAAGCTGTCCAAAGTTAAATAGTAATCCATCTGTCAGTTCTAATATGAATGCGTTCACAAGCTATTTTTTGCACACATAATGAGCCAATGACCTTTGACCTCATGACCCAAGAATTTACTCAGTTCATTGGCTCTGCAAGATACATACATGATCTAAGTTTGGCAGGAATCCATCAATCTGTTCTAATGATAATGCAATCAAAAGCTATTTTTGCATACAAAATGAGCCCTGTGACCTTTGACCTCATGACCCCAAAAATATACTCAGTTCATCGGCTCTGCAAGTAACATACATGACCTATGTTTGGCAGGAATCCATCAATCGGTTCTTGAGATAACGTGATAACAAGCTGTTTTTGCATACATAATGCGCCCTGTGACCTTTGACCTTTGACCTCGTGACCCCAAAATCTAATCAGTTCATTGGCTCTGTGAGATACATACATGACCAAAGTTTGGCAGGAATCCATTGATCAGTTCTTGAGATAACACGATCACGAGCTGTTTTTGCATACATAATGCGCCCTGTGACCTTTGACCTTTGACCTCGTGACCCCAAAATCTACTCAGTTCATTGGCTCTGTGAGATACATACATGACCAAAGTTTGGCAGGAATCCGTCAATCGGTTCTTGAGATAACTCGATCACGAGAACGGGACGTACGGACAACCCGAAAACATAATGCCTCCGGCTACTTCGTAACAGAGGCATAAAAATACATTAAGTGATACTTTAGTAGCTCCTACCTGTGTAATCAAAAAGTCTTAATCAATATTACTTTGAAATCAATTTCATTATGAAAAGTAACTTGTTTTCAGTCCAATGATACCCTATTCATAATATTTCCCCACAGGTGACTGAGCACCAGGGTCTTTAAAAATTGTGTAAAAATCGCCTTGTACCAAGTTTGAGCTGATTGAATGAATGTGGGTCAGGCCATACGCATGTGTTTCTTTGGTCTTAAATCTTTTTCAAAGTAAAATCATGACTCTTTAATACTTTCGTGCTTCATTGTTTAAAATGATGCAATGTATCTCTAGCTTTCACAGAACCTTGTTTTAATCTATAGGATAACCTTTAATCCTTTTGAACAGCCTACTAAAATTCTTGTCTCATGATTATTCGCTGCCCTATTCCAAATAAGGAGCATAAAGTGATTTTCTTGAATAGTTCATGAAAGGGTTACTACATGTAAACCCAAATGCAAGAAAAAACACATATGATGATAAATATTAAAGAAATTGACAGTCAACTTTCATTTTGTATCATTCAATGAGAATGGTTACCTACATTGTATGTGCCAATTAAGTCAAGATTGTAATCATTATAAAAAGGAATATATCATATTGCTTGTGAGAGGCATTTCCTTGAATGTGAGTTGATATTAACACCTTTTATTTTTAACTGCCTAATGTAAATATTAAGTGAACATTTTTTTTTTGGAATGAGATAACACACACATAATTGCTTTTGACCCACATTCAATGCTTCATTGAAATTTTGAATAGTATTTGTTTAATGTAATTGTATTCAAGTAAAAAAAAAAAATAAATAAAAAATAAATACATTATCTAAACAGGCAGCTGTGAAAAAAAGAAAATGAAACTAAACCAAAAACAAATATGAACAAACAAACAAAATGAAAACAAAAAACAAAATCACTTTTACTTGGGGACACCATACATGTACTGCCACATCCTGGTAATGAAAGTCACTGCACTGATATTCTATCAATCCTATCAGCAAGTCCAAATACCCTGGTGTAAAATAATGAAGGGCTTGGCCATACATATACTATTCTATTGGCACATATTCTTCAACAAGCACAACCTGACACCACAATGATCAAGACAGAAAGCCCACAAGTAACCTCTGGACCAGCCCTTTTTCTCACAAACCAGGATGTTTTTCTTTCGGCTGAGCTAGTCATCATTTCCTGGGGTTTGGGTGAAACAGGGTTTTCTACATGTATTTAAGAATTTCCAAACTCCAGCCTTGCCAATTTGACCAATTTCCTTCACAACAGAATCAACAGGATTTCAAAGTATTAAGATTTGCAGAAATCCCAAATTCTGTATTGCCAATTTGACAGAATTTCTTTAACTGTAGTTTACACAGGGTTTCTGAACATTTCAGCAAGTTCCGTCTTGCTAAATTGACATCATTTCCTTCGTGGTACAGCTGATTGGGATTTCCAAAATATCACTACAAAGGACTTGCAACATCAGTCTTGCCAATTTTTTAAATCACTTTCTTTTCTATTCAAATAGAGTTTCCCAATCATCACTACAATTATTCCAAAATTCTAATCTTCATTCTTGACAGCTCATTGTTTCAGGAAATTGCAAGCAAAAGAACATGTTCTCCCACCCTCGGGCAAGAAAAACCCCCAAGGCCGTCGAGTATTATGCATGACATTGCACGTACTGGTATTCTGTGGTTTGCATTCTTCTACGACGACGACGAACAGACCTAAATACTGCCCTTTTATTTTACCCAACAAGCATGTGTTTAGAAAAGGTCAATATCTCAATCAGGTACCGAGCACACAGCTGCATTGTAATCAATGATACATGTATACAAATTGTCTGTAATAATTCAGTCCTTTTGTCTAGGGCAAGTACTCGTGACCTACATGTGCGTGTATGCCGAAGAGCTGTTATACAACATAGGAGTCACGGTCGTGGTGTAATATGATAATCTATGTCATTCAAGGGTTTCAAGCAATGAGTGTAGGGTGTCACATTTCAGCGACATTATTGCATTATCTTTTGATCTTGAATCGCTATGAATTACACAAAGTAAATGATCGGATATAACAAAACATCACCGAAAATGTTTTTCCATTGCTGTTATATGAAACTTGTGGTACCATACTGAAAGCCACACTACTGTAGTGTATCAAAGTGAAAAATTGAATACTTCAAAGTAGCAAGGCGTTATGAAATGCAAAATCAATATTTTCCAATACTGTTCGATATCATTTACTTGTGTCATCTTTCTTCATAATAATCGACTCTCTACATACAGTAATTCTGAAACTTAAGTGACATAGAGTTTTTACGATTTGTCAACAAACATTTTTTAAGAACAGCAAAACCAGAGTGTTGTGGTACTAGGTGGTTTCAGTTAACTCTTGCGAATCAAATTATTAAAGAACCCCAACTGAACAATTAAACAGGAATCTAATGGTGGAACGGATACTATACCTTCTACTGGATTCATCGCAGCATCGTGGATGACCGTTGCTAGGCAACCTGCAACGGCTGTAAAGACAATCGTGAGATGTCAGGACGGCAGTAAAATATTGCTGAATATGTTAACGGACTCTTTTCGTCTGTTGAGAGCCAGACAGCATTTGAACTCAATGTGAAATCATAGGTGTATTAAACGCCCTTCTGGCATTGAGCAGACGATATTCAACACCGTGTAGGGTTCATGATTATCATTATAATACAGTTTTGTGTGCATGTCAATTATATTTCTTTACGCTAGTATCAAATCAATATCTGTTCATTTTTAATGACACAGCTTCAATGACTTAAAAATTAGGACGGGCTGAGAGAGGAAGGGAAATGAGCACGGTTGGGAAAGGGCAAGGACAAAGGTATTCCGAGGGGGCGGGGGAATAAGAGACGAGGATGGCATCTACATGTCGGTCATTAGCTGAAAAATACATCAATTACTTTCAGTTACAATGTATTCTTTACAAATATGAAATTTAACACTAAAAACACTCAGCACCTGTACTTAAATCCCACCTTTTGCAGATAATGTGAAAGAAAACATTTCCATTTTATCAAAGGAGCATTTTTTCTTCTTCTATGTACTAGAACACATTCACTTTGAAGAAAGGTAACATGTATTAAATACAGACTGAACTATGCTCTAAACGAACCACTCAAAATATACCTGACCTAAAAAAGCGCATAATATTGATAACCCTATACACTGCACACATCTATTGCCTCTCAGTTGTATACACATTAATGATATCTCATCTACAACATAAAAGTGAACAATCTGTACATGGTTATCAGGTTTCATCTTCTGCGGCCATTCATAAAAAGTAGATCAACCACGTTACTGGACTTTGACTTGTTCATCTACTACTCTGTACTTACATGTACCATCATTATCATCTAGAGTATAGTAGTAAACAAACAAATCTGAAGTGTATGCTCTTGCATAATGATGGCTAATGTGCAGAACTTAATGTCTATAGATACTTTTAAATGAACTGCATTTAAATCCGTACTCTGTTTAAAGCCTGTTATTTCTACTCAAAGAGGCAAACACTTAAAATTGGAAAATTAAAACAATGGACTGTTTGGAAAGTTTGAACAGACCAGTTTCATTTAAATAGATCGGTTTACTAACATATTAAAATTTATACATGTTTCTTTCCTGGGTGCTTACATGTAGTGACCAGGTATTCCATTGACCTGTTATTAATGAATGAACTACTATACTTGGTATCCAGTCTGCCTACATTACTTGTTGCTATGTCGGGGAAAGCCTTATTCAAGCTTACAGGTTGTCAAGAAAGACCTTTCTTTGAAAACTACGCAGAAAATTGGAATATGTTAGTAAACAGGTCTATTGCAGCATAATGACTAGAAGTAAAATGTTAAGTTTCTACTTAAATTTCACAAATTTACATACTTAAATCATTTCAACATCTATAACGTCTATAACATTAACTTCTGAATAAGATACAAATGGCCTTCCTACTGTACGTGTGATGTGTGAGTAGATCACACTTACAAAATGTGACTGGTCGGCCTAGTGTTCTAAAAATAAACCTATTCCAGTAACATTGCACCTACATCACTGCAACATCACTAGAAGTAAAATGTTATATTTCTAATTCGATTCAATTAGTCCACATATTTACATGATAGTGTAGCCATGGAGTACCGAAGCTGTGACGTCATAAAGATAAAGATTGCCTATGGGAACTCAGTGTTACATGTATATGCTCTGGCTCCTAACTATTAGGAGCCAGAGCATTTAACACTGAGTTCCTATAGGAAATATATTCATTCAGATGGTCATATCATATCGGTTGGTTTTCGACATTTGGACATTATTTGTGATGCTCTTTCAGAAAATGAAGAAAAATGATGTCACACTTGCCCACTCTATTGATCATTAAATTCTGCAATATGATACAATCAATCTTCTTGCTTTAAGAGCACGACATATATTGTCACTTGTAGTTGTTTTTAATATCAAAGTGCATTGTCACTCTTTAACTGTGCAAGCTACAGAATGTAATGCCCCATATGTGTGTTGTAATTGTCAGCAATGACTCTGCATTTTATTATTGACGCAGCACTGGTGGTCCTTATAGTATTGTTTATACATTTATGGTACAATGTACATGTAGTAATGTGTATACATGTATGTACTACATGATCAATACCTTCTTTTCTACATGTTCAACAACATACATGTGGGTCTCTCTAGCTCCTCCATGTTGTCAATATCAATTTTGGTTAAAGGGAAGTGGTCGTCAGTTTTAATGTGCAGAAAGTCATAATTTGCTTGACACCAGACTTGGTGGAAATCCACTGTACCATT
>BEXV01002991.1:35091-49998 GCA_003118195.1 Hemicentrotus pulcherrimus | reverse complement strand
TTTTCAGACGCCTCGTTGTCCACACAATTATTATATGGAGTTCTTCAGGCATAAGCTGCCTGAAATCATTCTGTTTCTATACTTTGTTGCGAGTGAGCTACATAATTATCTTCAAAGTGCTATTCCACGTGATGTTCCTTTAGTTTAATAAAATCGTCGTTATTCCATCAATTATGTTTTGGATATCAGCTTTTTCATTATAACCCCTATACGTCTTGTGGCATCCAAGTAGAAAAACACCGTACTAAATGGTCAAAATTCGAGAGGGTGCAGCTACGTGCAGCTATACGGTACTGTTACAAATCAGGGATTTCAGCATTTTTTTTTTGTGCGCGCATCGTTGATTTAGCAATTACCAAATTGAAGGAAAATGAGTATAAATTACATATTTTGATCATGTTGGTGCAGTTATCGTGTTTCTTTTAGAAATATTATTTTTATGATAGTAATCTAATCAAGAATAATGGGTTGTCCTGAAGATTATATTTGATGATTTTATGGAATAAGCAGAAATGTTGCGTTGAAGTCTTGTTTTAGTAACGAAGACATAATTGCCCTTTTATACGTTTATTTATAGGGAAAATCTTTAATTGGTGAAGATAGTGTTATTACCTATTTCCATTGTCCTGTATCAGATTATCCTGAAAGTTGGTTGGTTCGCATTAAAGAATTTCGACATGCAACTCATGATGATTGGTCTGATTTCTTGGAGCAGTGAAACCTTAGACAATTAATAGGATGAGAATCAGTGACAGGTGTTGACAAAATAATACGAATGATTGATTGCTCGAAGGATGTTCAATTGACTGTTGATGTGAACAAGACATTATTTTGGTGACCGATTGCAGTCGATGGACGAATGATTGGTGATACGCCCTGTGAGCAGTGAACTCTAGCCATCAAGCTAGGTCATAACATGGAGATATAAGAATCTCCATGGTCATAATATATTGTGACCATCGGACGGAGAGCGCCTGGCCTGGCACGGGGCATACTGACAAAGATTCCGTGTCAGGCAAGGTGGCGAACCGAGGCCGTCACAGTACCTAAAGCTATGGTCACAAATCTGAGCAGCGACCGACCGATCAGTAGCCTGCTCGGTCGCTGCTGGAATTTAGGCATCGCCCAGCAATTAGCTCTGTGCCGGGCGGCGACCGCCCAGGCACAGAGAGTATTTTGGGCGGCGAGTGAAAAGCTGGAGCAGGCGTCGCCCAAATTTTAACTCCACGCTACTGAGCGATGCCCTAAAAATGAGCGGTCGCCGGGCGGCCGGGCAGCCGCCGGCCAGAATTGGTTAAAAACTCGCCGCTCGGCCGCCGAGCAGGCTACTTTTGGGTAATGTGACCATAGCATTAGAGCATGGAGTTAGCTAAGAGAGAGGGGGTAGATAGAGCGTAGAGACAGGGAGAAGAGAAGGCAGAGATGGGGTACTAACGCGAGGGTAAAAAGACGGTAGAGAGAAAGAGAGAGGGGAGAGAGGATGGAGAGAGGGTAGAGAGAAGGGAGAAGGAAAACAGAGGGTACAAAGAGTGCAGCTGCGGTACCTATAAAGAGAGAGGGGTAGAGAGATTGACGGTGTAGCGATAGGTTAGAGAGAGAGAGTGTGTGTATCGATAGGGTAGAGAGAGATAGAGGGTAAAGAGAATGCAGCTTCCACTACTCCATAACGTGGCTAGCCTCTTGTCTATGCCCTCGGGCTGTTGGAGTCTCTAAATTCTGGCGAGCGAAGCGAGTCAGAGAAACCGAGGCGCCTGTTTTGCTTTGTTTATAAATTACGATTATTTACCATAATGTAAATTTTCAATTCAATTCAATTCAAAAATAGTTTATTCATCAAATGATTAGCAGTCAGAGGCTGAATTGCACATTGTTACATTTGTTACATTTAAAGATATACAAAATAAATAATTGAAAATAGATACATACAAACAAAATTGTAAAGTGCACGTTACAGACCAATAGTAAATGTTAAAAGTTTTAAAAGTGATGAGTGGCAGTGGGCATTCTCGTGGTGATGGGCACAAATGTCTAGGAGGTGGGTCCCTTCCCCTTCAAAAAAATAATTAATCAAAACAACCCCTCCCCCCCAATAAATTAAGATTAGATCCCACCAAACAAGGAAAGGGTGCCCATCACCCAGAGAATGCCCGTGCATATAGAACCAGCAAATACATTGTACATAGGAGAAGAAAATAATCATAACAAAATAAACTATATATTGTTTAAAATACGAACAAGGTAAGGAAGAGCACTATTTTGAAATCTTTGCGTTCTACATTTCAAAGTGTCTTATTTGTTTGAGTTTCTCAAATTGTATCTATTTTCTCTTTTAACCGGTAACCAATCATTAAAAACAGGGTGTTTTCTAAAGATATTACAAAATGTTCACAAAGTTGTTTTCTTCTTGCTTCAAGTGTGATCAAGTTACACAATGAAAGAGCATTCGCTATGAACATGACTGACAAAGAAAGCGGACAAAATATACAGTTCCTCAGGTAGACAAAGGAACATCCCTTCACTGCTATTATGTAAAAATGTGTAGAACAGGTGTCACATGCATATTCACCTTTTTACATAATAGCAGTGAAGGGATGTTCCTTTGTCTCCCTGAGGAACTGTTTTGTCCGCTTTCTTTGTCTGTCATGTTCATAGTGATTGACCTATGTTATATTGTCACCTCCCTGTCCTCCCAATATTATTCTAAGGACTCTCTTTTGAATTCGTTCTAAATTTAATATTTGCCCTTTAGTAATATTTCCATTACAAAAAGGGACACAATAATCAAGTACTGGTCTTATGTATCCCATGTATATAGTTAAAAGGTCATTGCGAGGGAAATTAAATGATTTCAATCTACGGAGCATATACAATTTCCTATCACACCTAAACATTGTATCTTTGATATGTAAGTCCCATTTGAGATTACTTTGTACAATGAAACCAAGAATTTTAGCAAATTTCACTTTATCTAATTCAACATTCCCAATAAGTAACTTTTCAAACACTAGTGGTCGTTTCATATAAGTAATAACCATGGCATGACATTTGGTTGCATTTAATTTCATATTATTTACACTAGTCCATTGTTGAAAGTTATTAAGAGATTCTTGCATTCTTGAAATTTGAGTACATTTCCTACTTTCAACTAGTGTAAGATCATCAAAATACTTATAATATGAAATGAGATTTAATATCAACTGAGGTGTAAAATATGTCCTCATCGAAAAATTTGATTTCATTTTTTATATCAAACGTTATGTATATCCTGTATGATGTTTAAAACTATTAATAGAAATACTCTTCCAGGAGTTTGCAATATATTTCAATATAATGGTCGAATATTTACTTAATGGCGCCTTTCTATAAGAGAACGAGAGCATATCAATACAACGCTGTGAGTACAAAATTATACTCAGCATCTCGTGCGATTTCAACTGTGAAATTTTGATATCAGAACAATAGCCAACATCAATTATCTCAGCTCTTGCCACAGGTACATCAATACATGCAAATAACCCAAATAATTAATTCATTAATTATGCCTCTTTAGATATTTGCAAGCCCAAACCCTGGCTATCACATAGATAATATTAAACATAACTGCTTATGGCTGTTACTGCATCAATCGAGGAGTTATTTATATATTCAGTATTAATAACTCTTACCATCACTGTTACCGACTTTCCGTCATTATCATCATCAATTTGTTTATAGCTNTTTTTTTTTTTTTTTTTTTTTTTATAGATTTTGTGATTGAGCGAAGCGAGCAAGCATAAAAAATACGGTTAAAAACATTTCGTAACCAACAAACTAGATAAGATTACAATAATGTATTGGAACACCCATATAAATTATTTCTTCACCTCTATACACAACTTATAAGGATATTCGACCTTCTCATTGCCCAAAATAATGTAGCAAGCGAGTGAAGCGAATGAGCAAGGTAAAAATGGAATTTCGATAGAAAAGATGTGACATGATTTTGTGTACCTCGCTGTCAAATAGAGGGATTTTCAGGCACCTCTTTGTCCACATTAAATGGAGGTGCACTATAAGCTGTCTGAAATCATCCTATTTCTATAATTAAGTTGCGAGCGAGCGACATAGAAGACTCTTTTATATCTTCAAAATGCGATTTCCACGTGATATTACATACTCTCACGGTTAACAACCTCTGGTTTCATGAAATCGACGTTATTCCTTCAATATTTGTTGGATATCAGCTTTTTCATAATAACTCCTAGCTACGTCTTGTCGCATCCAGGTTGAAGAACACTGTACTAAATGGTCGAAATTCAAGGGGGTCAGATATCATTGACCATGCTGGTAGGGGGATATCCACCTTGCCCCTTTAGAATGGGAAAACATCGCATTTTTAAAGTAAGATGGACACAAATACATGCTCTCTTTCTCTCTCTCTCTCTCTCCCTCTTTTCCTGTATGTATTCTACTCCTAACTCCATTTTCTGTTTCTTATCTTCTGCGCAATAATTAAGGATGCAGATTTTGATCCCTCCAAAGCATTTTCGTTTAATTTGACACACACATACTAGGTATTACCATGGATCTGTGAGATCTTACAGCTAATTACATGTAAATGTTGTTACTCTACTGATTAATACCTTGTCAACTATTACCGTCATTATCATCATCACTATAGCTTTAACTATGAATTTGAGAGCGTATATAAACAAAGAGCTTGGAATTACTATCATTTATCGAAACGGTTTGTTTATAAATTACGATTATTTACAATAATGTAAATGAGATTTAATATCAACTGGGGTGTAAAATATGTCCTCATCGAATAACTTGATTTTATTTTTTATATCAAACGTTATGTATATCCTGTATGATGTTCGAAACTATTAATAGAAATACTCTTCCAGGAGTTTGCAATATATTTCAATACAATGGTCGAATATTTACTTAATGGCGCCTTTCTATAAGAGAACGAGAGCATATCAATACAACGCTGTGAGTACAAAATTATACTCAGCATCTCGTGCGATTTCAACTGTGAAATTTTGATATCAGAACAATAGCCAACATCCATTATCTCAGCTCTTGCCACAGGTACATAAATACATGCAAATAACCCAAATAATTATGCCTCTTTAGATATTTGCAAGCCCAAACCCTGACTATCAAATTGATAATATTAAACATAACTGCTTATGGCTGTTACTGCATCAATCGAGGAGTTATTTATATACTCAGTATTAATAACTCTTACCATAACTGTTACCGACTTTCCGTCATTATCNATTACAATTTTCAGGGATGATTTTAATATTAGTTTCACTTTATATAATACACCATACAAGAGATAGGTATCAAGCTTTGCCGTTGGGTTTGATTGTCAAAAAAAAATTGTTTGCTTCGCTAGCGAAGCGAGCGAGGAAAATGTTTAAATGTGTGAGGTCGCAGTCGAAAAATTACTCCTTATAAAGAAAAAGACCATGTGCCAAAGTACAAAGAGTAATTATCAGAGGTGAAAATGGGGCACTCCTTGCACTCTCAAAAAGAGGCACTCACCAGGAATGAAAAAAGTAAGTCATGAGAATAATCAAATGGGCATTTGTCGACAGAAAAGGGCCGCCCATCAGATTTTGATATGGGCATTTATAAGATATCAGAGGTGAAAAGAGGCACTTATGGGACCTGTAAAGGGGCACTTATGTGATTGAAAAAGGGGCACTTGTAATAAAGGAAATAGGAATTACCTAAAATAAAATGGGCACCGATCAGATTTTAAAGGGGCATTTATCGGAGTTGAAGGGGGCACTTATTTAAAGTGAAACGGAGCAACTTCTCGTACCTGAAAAAGGGTCATTCACTAGAGAAGGGGCACTTTTGAGCAGGGGAAGGGGCTCTTTTTTAATGAAGCACTTATCATTAGGAAAAGGGGCACTTGTCAAATTAAAAGCAGCACCTCTCAGATTAAAGAGGACAATGATCAGACGTGAAGGGGGCACTATCAAAAGTAAAAAGAGGCACTTACTAGAGATTAAATAAGGAACGGTGAGAATGGAACATGGACACTTATTGCAAAGGAAAATGAGAACTTGTCGAAGGAAAAAGGCACATGTCCAAATAAAAGGGGCACCTATTAGAGTTGAAAAGGGGAAGGGGCGCTTTTACAGATTAATAAGGTACTTGTCAAAGTAAAAGGGGCACTATTCCTATGAAAAAAGGGCACTTCTTAAAAAGTTAAGAACGCACTTTTCGGGAGGGCCGCCTCTGACCTCAGTGGTTTAGGCCTTTTATTTCAAACTCCTGGATACTCCTCTTAATTGCATAAGGTTGGTCTAAACGAGGAGGGATGCTTGAGACCAAAAGTGGAGGGGAGGGGGTGTTATTATTCCGCCAAAGTCAGTAACCCCTCATATGAAGGGAAATACCAACTGTAATGACGATATGCCAATTGTTATGATGATGATGATAAATATTGGTAACATGTACTATTAGGATTCTATTTATTTTTTTATTTTTTTTTACCATGTAAATACATTTGTTAAAATATTTACAATTCAGCATCAGTGCTGCAATGCATAAGGGACTTGGTAACATTGTTCAGATGAGAGATAGTGGTGCTAAGGTAGTGACCTCAATGCTAGATGTACAATTAAAGATAATCTGAAAATTTGAGTGAAAACGGACCATTATTCATGGTACAAAGTGGAAAAACTGATCTGATCCATTCCTTAATTCTTCCAACTATATTATTACAATTTAATTACATTTTAGGTCAATGGAAATCACAAAGCAATAAAATGGCTCCACATTCCATTCCAGAAATTAAAGTGTTACCAGATTTTTTTTATAGCCCGTTTTGGTTGGGAAAATACAAATTGGTTGGGAGAATTTACTGTTAATCACTGTTAGATGGTGTCAAACAAAGACTACTTCAAAGAAAACCATAGATATCTTTGTGGTTTGAGATTTTTTTCAGGATATTTTGCCTGTCAGAGGATTAGTACAGTAGAAAGAATATAGTAAGTAACATTTCATTAAAAAAAATAAGCAATTTTTTCATCAACCTCCAACAATGTTACCAAGGCACTTTAAAATAAATAACCATCATTATTCACCTCTTTGGACAAAATTTATTCTAAAATCCAAACGATTTTATCAGGAGAACCCAAAAAAAGTCCATGATCTTTTTGAAGTTGCCTTTCATCAAAATAGCTATTATACGATTCTTAATTAATGATTGCCGTGCCGTTAAAATAGAAATATTGATTTTTAAACTAGAACCATGGGGGATGGGAGGGGGGGGGTAGTTTTTACTCAACTCATGCCATGCTTACAAGCAAAAATAATTAATATATACATTTTTTTCAAAACAACTCATGTTAAAATTTTTGTTGTTGACCTTTTAGACACAGTCAGTGACTTATTCTTCTTCGGAAAATGTTGATCATTCATACAACATAGACAAACACACATATATACAAAAACAAAAAAAAGGTCACTCGACATGAAATGTACATCCTCCACAAATGTTAGGGTTAAAATGAATGTCACTTACACAAAAAACACATCTTTATCCAATAAATGCCATTGATACACAATTTATTATTTTTCTTCAAAATGTTTCCTATACAATAATAACTATCGTACAATGAAATACTGGCAGCAGGGCACACAAGACTTTTACAAAATACAATATGGTAGTGCCCTAATGCAACACAAAGCAGCAATATTATGTCATGTGTCAGAAAAACGCAAATTTTGAAAATGCACCAAACCATACCGATTACCTTTCATAAAGGAAATAAATTTAATATTTCATGTTTTGGTAGGCTCTACACTACATCACTTATGGAAAAAACTTATAAATACAGCAATGTCTGGTAAAAAAAATATTCAAAACGGGAAGTCCCTCGTGGCTTCAAGTTCGATTTGATCCAATAATCAGAAGGAAGAAAAACAATCAGGGAAGGCGAGGGAAATTCCATTTTTGTATAATTATGTTTATTTTAGGATTGTAGAAAACTCCTACTCACAACTAAAATTTCCATATGGTATAGAAATGTTATATCATAAAGCTATATACAGCCAGTGGTGGCTCACTTATCATACAAGACTTCAACACATGAAAGAGTCATTTACAATTAGTTTTTACATATATATGAACAAAATAATGGCCAAATAATGAATAATCATAAATGTAATCTGTATATTTCATAATTACTACATCACCAAGTGTAACCACAGTCAGCCATTTTCAAATGTTGGTGTTAGAAATGAATATGACACATGCATCCTCAACTAAATCATGTATTCAGAAAGCATAACTATTTATATCTAGAATACTAGAAGTGATATATATATATATATATATGTACCTTATTCTTCATGTTCCACAATTGCGTCCATTTTGTTCTTGGAAATTTCTGTCTCTTTCAAAATAAAAAGAATATCGTACTGGGCGATGATGAAAATACATAAATGAGAAATGTGCCACGATAACTTGTGTTTCCTAATTCATGGTATAGAAAAGACAATTTCCTTTAGAGCAAGTTACCACAGTAAATGCATCACTTAGAAATTGTCATAACATCTTTTAGTCATAGCGTAGGGTCTCCATTGTAGTCTTGACTATAAATGTTGCATATTTTCAAGAAGTAGAAGGATAAAGATGGAGGGAGGGCCGTATGTCTGGAACAGGAAAGGCACCTAGAGAGCAAGCCAGAGTTTCAACATCCCCCCTTACTATTTCCTTTTCTACTCCATGGAAGATACCTCCTGAATACCCAATTAGAAATTCAAAATTCAAAATGACTGAAAACATGGCCAATTAAATCAAGAGAACGATGCCTTCAGAAACCATGATCTGATTGGCGTCTTGCATGCTGGAGAGGGCGCTGTCTATCTCTGCCTGGCTGAATGGAGCTTCCTCGTATTCTTTGGTGAAAGCTTCCGTGACCTGGGTCATCGGGATCGACTGGGCGTGCAGTGCGTCGAAGGTCCTGTGCATGGTGGACTTGAAAAGCTTCAGTCTGTTGTACAAGAAGAGCAGACAGAGAATAACAAATGGATTGTATGGAAGGGCAAATGACAGAAGAGTATCAGAGTTCTTGATCGTTCAGAACGATTGATTGGGAACAATATGCATTTTCACTAGATTTTTTCCCCAGCCAGTTTTATCCTTGGCCCAGTTACCAAAAGTTTCAAGTTAAAAAATCCTGTGAATTCTGTACCAT
Source organism: Hemicentrotus pulcherrimus (assembly GCA_003118195.1). NCBI lineage: Eukaryota > Metazoa > Echinodermata > Echinoidea > Camarodonta > Strongylocentrotidae > Hemicentrotus > Hemicentrotus pulcherrimus. The sequence continues at coordinate 40,786 of BEXV01002991.1, read as the reverse complement.
GGAACTTAACCACAGCATTGCATAACACTTAGTTCCGACTTGTGCAGATCTATTTCAAAGCACTTAGCTCCTTTAAATTAAGTGATGTAGATAGGCGATATGACGAGCTGTCAACAATTATCTGTTGATATCATAAAGTGACTTTTGATCGCGACTGCAAAAGATATAACAAGAAAGAAAAAACAGAGAGAGAAAGAAAGAGACGTACCTTTCAGGAACGATGGTTGTCTGTGTGTCCTGCGATTCCTCTGTATCCATAGGCTGTGATTGGGAAGATGCCTTGCTTGGGGTGGTACGTTTACGGGGTGTTGGCATCACTACAAGTGAGAACAGATATAACAATGAATGTGATTAAATATTGCATCTCTCTATACCCTAATTCAAATCAATCTATTTCTCTTTTACCCCTATATATCTCTTAGTTTCTATCTCTGCCCTATATTGCATCACCCTATTTTTGTCTAACACTTTTGACATCAAATTTTCTAACCTCTTCTCTCTCATCTGTTTGTTCTCCCTCTCTCCACTTTCCCTTCTATCTCTCACTCTCTCCCTCCCTAGTCATAAGGGTCTTCATCACCCTCTGCTCCAGCCGGTCTCTCTCTCTCTCTCTCTCTCTCTTTCTCTCTCCATCTTTTTCCTTTGTCTATCTTTCTTTTATCTCTCTCTATCTCTATCTCTTTCTCTCTTCCTCCTCTCTCTCTCTCTCTCTCTCTTTCTCTCTCTCTCTCCATCTCACATACTTTTCTTACCTTCATCATCTCCTGATTCTTCACAACTATCAAAGTCATAAGGGTCTTCATCACCCTCTGCTCCAGCCGGTCTATCTTTTCTTGGTGTTCCTCGTCTCTTGCGCCTGGTTGAATGAAGAAATGTCATATCACACTTTATAATAATATGTTCAACTAAAAATTGAAAAATAAAAAGATAAAGCAAGTTCTGAAATGAAGGAAAAAAAGGATAGTTTCTTCTCATTATCAAATACTCATTTTGTAGCATCTTGTCAAAAAGGTCAACACAAGTTTATTTTTCCGTTCACACTGACCTTTGTAGATCTGACAAGGTCAGCTGGAAAATAGTCAGAAAGCATAACTGTTCATTACTAGAATACTCTTTCGTACCCTTTTCTCTTTATTTCTGAAAAGGGCATTTTTGTTCTTGGGAATATCTGTCTCTGTCAAAATATGTTGAAATGCAACTGAATAAAAATGAAAAGATATTGTACTGGGCAATGATGAGAACATCTCAATGAGGAGTATGTCACAATGACTGGTGCTTATTATTCCAAATTACAATGTTTCACAAGTAATTCTCAAAGTGGACTTTACCCCCTCCATTCAAATTGCTTGCACATGGGGAGAATGAAAAGTAATTTTGAAAGACACTTGGTGAATTTAAAAGAAACAAACCTTAGTTTCTTTTGCTTCTCATCAGCTTCATCTTCCTCAGACTCACTGTCATGGCGACGCTTCTTCTTCTTTTCCAGAACCTGAAGAAAGCAATACACAGAATTGATATTCAGTTCAAAGTGCAATAGACATTTGTCCGTCTTCAAATTCAAATTTCCTCCAGATTTGACACAAAGGTTGAAGGTTAGAATAGGCTCTCTTTTGGTACTCTCAAGTCGAGCCATGGCCAGCTTAAAAAAATAGTAGTGTCAAACAAGAGCAGCTACAATATATGATCTTTAATAACTAGCATACAACCATGAATCTAAACCCTTTACGTGCATCACAGCGATTGTAAACTAGATGGAACTTTGACTGCGCGCAGTCAAAAATGATGCCTCCGCCATAGAGCAATTTTACAAACCAAAACAGACACAATTTCTAAAATTCAAGGTTGATTGTAATCTATCTTTGGGCTTTAATGATAATTCATGCACAAGCTATTTATAGGCATACATAATGAGCCACATGACCTTTGACCTGATGACCCTAAAATCTAATCAGTTCATTGGCTGTGTAAGATACATACATGACCCGAGTTTGGCAGGAATCCATCAATCGTTTCTTGAGATAATGCGATCACAAGCCATTTTTGCATATATAATGAGCCCTGTGACCTTGACCTTTGACCTTGTGACCCCAAAATCTACTCAGTTCATCGGCTCTGCTAGATACATACATGACCAAAGTTTGGCAGGAATCCATCAATCGGTTCTTCAGATAACGCGATAACGAGCTGTTTTTGCATACATAATGAGCCCTGTGACCTTTGACCTTGGATCTCGTGACCCCAAAATCTAATCAGTTCATAGGCTCTGCTAGATACATACATGACCAAAGTTTGGCAGGAATCCATCAATCGGTTCTTGAGATAATGCGATCACAAGCCATTTTTGCATACATAATGAGTCCTGTGACCTTTGACCTTGGATCTCGTGACCCCAAAATCTAATCAGTTCATAGGCTCTGCAAGATACATACATGACCAAAGTTTGGCAGGAATCCATCAATCGGTTCTTCAGATAACGCGATCACGAGGTGTTTTTGCATACATAATGAGCCCTGTGACCTTGACCTTTGACCTTGTGACCCCAAAATCTAATCAGTTCATCGGCTCTGCTGGATACAAACATGACCAAAGTTTGGCAGGAATTCATCCATCCATTCTTGAGATAACGCGATCACGAGCCATTTTTGCATACATAATGAGCGCTGTGACCTTTGACCTTGAATCTCGTGAGCTCAAAATCTAATCAGTTCATTGGCTCTGTGAGATACAAACATGATCCAAGTTTGGCGGGAATCAATCAATCGGTTCTTGAGAAAACGCGATCATGAGAACGGGACGTACGTACATACGTACGGACGGACGGACGGACAACCCGAAAACATAATGCCTCCGGCTACTTTGTAGCGGAGGCATAAAAATGTCTCCTGGCAAAATTGCTCCACGGTATATTCCAATACTTGCCCAAATATTTTTCTTTAATTCAATAATATATCTCTGATGAAATACAGCTCAAGGAAATTGTCACCTGACAAGTGCAAATGTCTGGGGACTAGATGGAAAGGAGGAGGAGGAGGGTGGAGAAGGAGAAGGAGGGGGGGGGGAGGGGTGGAGGGAACAACATTTTAACATTTCTTTTTTTTTCACAGAACTAGCTAAAACACCAATCCAGAACACGGAAGCACCCTTTACCTTCTTGAAGATAGCAAACTGGACGAGCTGAATGGCTGCCTCTGCATCCTGCATGTCAACTGTCTTGCTCATGCGAGCTTTGGCGTGGGCCGTAGAGAGACGAATCAACGTCTCTAGCGAACGGGGCGTTACAGGGGCAGTCTAGACAAGAGAGAAATACAGAAAGAATTGGTATTTAGTGGTGAATTTCTTATTTTGTTTTCAACATGGATGTAGGACAACAGCCCTGCTCATGCGAGCCTTGCTATAGGTCGTAGAGACGGACTCCTGTCTCCAACAAATCAGCTGTTTCTGGGGCAGTCTGGACCAAAGGGAGCCCAAAGATAGTATTTAGTGACCATTATATTTTGGTAACAGTTCTGCTGTAGAGGTCATGATACGGAGGCTTGGAGATTAATATTTACAGGTGTCTTTATTAGAACAAAACTGTGTCATGATTCAATGTCATGATCCATCTTAAGAACTGTATAAAATCTTGAGACTTACATAGTATCAACACAGCGACAAGTTTCACATCTTGTTTCTACTTTTTAGTTCAGCGTTTACAATGTTTAGGCTGTCTCTGGGGCAGTCTGGCAGCAAAGCTATTTTTGTTCATACATTACAAATATTCAGTTGTAATTCACTCATTTCTAGGAAAAAGACTTTCAAGATTACCACAACAAAATTTGCACATGATGTGTGTGCTTTTGGCAATTGTCCTAGGGTTAATTATACTATTGTCCAGAAGGTAATGGGCTGTTGGGGCAATTGTCCTATGGGGGTTATTATCCCGAGGTGATCGTCCAGGGGAGGTTGTTGTCATAAGGGGAATATTGTCCTTGGGCGAATGCCCAGGGGGTAATTGTCCTAAACACCCTTAAGTGGTCTTTCTATACAGGTTAACCATGGTACATACCTTAGCAATGTTATTTGCGGTGGCATCTTGGCTACGAAGCTTGGAGTACTCTTCTGCGATGCAGTCTGCAGCCTCTCTTGTCAGTTGCGGCTGCATGCCCTTAGCAATGTGAATGTACTTCCTCATGAACTCCATACTCACATACTTTTGCCTGAAGGAATAGAACACAAAATTGTCGAGGGGGCCCAAATTGAATAAATAGTTTGCTTGTTAAAGAGTTGCTCTAATGGTCCCTAAAATCTTGGTTTTCAAACTCAGCAGCTATTAATATTCATTACTCAAATTTTGTAAAACTTTCCAGACATAAGTAGCTCTTGACATTCATTGGTTATAAAGTTATCGTGCTTACAAAAAAGTGGGTCGAAATAAAGAAAAATAAATAATAAATAAAGGCGATTTTAACAAAATTATAAGGTGGTCTGTATTAGATACAGCCCACCTGATAAAGGCGATTTTAACAAAATTATAAGGTGGTCTGTATTAGATACAGCCCACCTGATTAGGGGAAGAGAGAAAGGGAGATGGGGGTTGGAAAGGTAGAGGCAGAGAAAGAAAAATAAAGCGGTGATACGAATTGGACATAGAGACAGAGATGAAGAGAAGGGAAGATATAAACAGACAACCAATCAGGATTTACTCACTTCTTTTTTGAACCGTGGAGTAGTTTATCATGCTTGTCTTAGACTTTTGTCTCCTGTTTCTCTTCTTCAACAGCATCAGGATCATTGGTAGCTAAGAAATCCACTGTGCTACCAAAAGGCATGGCTGCAATACAAAATGAGGGGAGAAAACTATTTAAATTATATGCAGGAAAGAGCAGGTTAAAGCTGGATTTTAAAATCTGAAGAAATTAAAATAGTGTCAAAGTATAACCCTCATCCAAGATGGTGATATTCCTATTAAAGATCAAACTTTTTACTGTGAGGTAAAATTTTTGACCAATTGTGCCTACATCACTTTCTTTTGGTCTTTATGAAGTACTATATCAGTCGCGTCCAAATATAGTGAAATTTGGAAAGTTTATCTCTTTTTTTAGAAGAAAAATGCAGATCTGGAACTGCTATTACTATTAAATATGAGAAAAATAACATACACACGGTCTCTCTCTCTATCTTAATCTAGTACAGTCAAACCTGCTTTAGTGACCACCTGTCTACAAAGACCACATGTTTTTGTTTCCCTTGAAAATGGTTTCCCATTGAAACATGTTCTAAAGGAACCTGTACTAAAGACCACATGCCCGTCTCCCTTGGGTTTTCTTTATAGACAGGTTTCACTGTCTACAGAGGCAACCATTCCACATTGGCCACTTTCCTTAACTTGTTGTGGTAAGACAGTACTTTTATAGGTTTACTCACCATCTCCATCCTGTTCTCCAGACTGCCTGTAACGATGCACTCGGAGGACAAAGTCTGAGATCTTACGATCATGCTCTGGATCCATCTGATAATAGAGAACGATTCCATAAATAAGACCTCTATACCTCTAAACGTAAATAATTGTATCTGATTGACAAACGTCTGTAAAAACCCAACTACACACACACACACACATCACCCTTCTCAAGCTGGTTGATTTTAAATGATTGTTGATTTTTTTATTTTTTTATTAATGATTAATATTATTATTTTATATATATTTTTTTTTTTT
>BEXV01002991.1:0-17296 GCA_003118195.1 Hemicentrotus pulcherrimus | reverse complement strand
GATAGCGCTCTCACCTGGCAAACTTGTGCTGACTGAGAACAAGGACCTTCCCTCTCATCTCGAGTACAATCTTGCTCTTATCCTCTGGTCTACCATGTTCCAAGACGTGCTGCGCAAATAGAACAAAACAATGAGTGAACTTAGAACCACAATATAACAACACTTTACCATTCTTTCAAACCTGCCAACTCTCAACAATAAAGATAAATAAATAGAATTCTATTGAAGCAGAACAAAATGAGGAAAAAAGTGTATTTGGTATGCTTTTAGGTAGAACTATTCGGAAGAATAAGAAGTATCTATTGATCCCGACATTAGCTTGAGAGCAAAAATATACAAGTTATTCCTCCAATGTAGAAATGGTTGGCATGTTTTATATAGCAATTGATAAACATCACATGTTTGCCATCAACGATCCCCAGCCTTTGTAATTGCAAGAGTCCAAAGCACCCTCAGATAATGCCTCAACTGTCAAATTATTTTACCCTGGATAGATCAGTAACATCCTTTCAGATCTATAATCAACAACTAAATTATTCATATGCTTGTAAATTTGATGTTTTTGTGTTTTTTGAAATTCTAGAATGAAAGGTTGATTGGTTGAATTAGAACCTTTGTTGAATACTTTAAGATGTCACATTCTCAAGAAACATAGATCTGGACACACAAAAAATCACATACTTAAAATAATCCCAACCTTGATAAGGATATGAATTCTTTAGTTGTTAACTGTTTATTATTCATGTAGCGCTGAATTGGAGAATATGATTTTAATGGATTAGAGATACTTCTCATAGAGATCTGCATCATCACTTGCAATGTCATCTTACCTGAATGACATAGTTGCCATACTGGTCTTGCACGAGGCTCTCTGTCTGCTGATGAAGCTCATCCAGAAGCGGTTTGGTCTGTTCAACAATGCAATGCTCCAAGATACGCTGGATGACACGTCAGCCATATGGGTGTGTCGATAGAGAATACACCTGTGCCTCAAAAAATAGAAATAGTACACGTTTTATAAAAAATATGTGTCAATGATATACATCAATATGGGGGAAGGTGTACTGTGGAGGCAAGTTGCAGAGGTTTACAATATGTTAGTACTGTGTGTTAAGCACTTCAGGGAAGTTGTCAGATATTCTTTAACTTTCGGTCTCTGGAAAGAATTTCAATCAAGTAAATACAAGACAAGCCTCTTTTTAAATTTGATTCCTGTGGATTTGTGAACGAATCATTAAACGGTTCTGTGACACATTCTCCTGCGACAATTGCTCTGTGACAAATTTTCTTTTAACACCTACCAAATTCCAAACTTCAGCCCTGTACCCAGAACTATCCCTAACCCCACCCCGTAACTTAACTACAACCTCATGGCGAACATCACCTAGCCCTACATCTCTGACAAAATAAAGCCTCCAGAATTATTTTGCAAGAAAGTTTGAGAACCGAATGAAAGATGTTACCTGTCCTCTGAAGGCATCCACAATGAACTGGAGCGCCGCAGGCTCCACACACTCGATGCACTTCTGCACGACATGGTTGCCATTCTGGTCCTTTACACACTTGAGCACATGGCCATCGAGCTCCTTCACCATCTCAGTCTAGGATAAACAAACACAGACAAGAGAAGGGATTAAGTCATATTTTTGCCCACATTGGCATATTATCAAGTAGAAGTAGTAGAATGGTTTTATTAGAACTGCAAAATGGTAGCCCGAGAGCTAAATTACATTGCAAGTTTTACCAGCTCAGTTTTAAAAAGCATTTTAACATAACTTAGATATAGACAAGTACAAATAATACACAGTAAAATAGATATCAGCTTATTAAATGTTCCATACTTGCAAACAAATTGATGATACAAACAGAATAGATACGTCATTATTACTATTTTTGTAATTATTTTTAAGTGAGGAATTTTCATATTTTAAATAGAATTTGAGACTGATTAATTGAGTTTATGACAAGTAAATACTGAAGATTTGTTTGATTGCATCAAGTTTAATCCATCATTAAATTGTGAATGCATGATTGTTAGAAATTCCCCCAAAAGAATCCTTTTGCAGTGCTTTCCCCTACTCATTTTACAAACAGTAATCTAGAATTTGGGGTAACTTTGTGACAAGATCTGCATACCCAAAAATTAGGGTTGCTTTGTAACACACAAAATCTGCAATATCAAAAGCGAGAGCCACTCATAGCCTCTTGAAAAAAAATAAAATATTAAAATCAAATCTTGGGAGCTGGGGGTCTGGTCTGTAAAATTTGGAAGGGGGGTAGGGAACATGTGCAATGGACTTCCTCTAGTATGGAGTTTTAACTAAGGGCATGGTTTCCTTACAGCATAACTAAAATTAAAATAATGAAATTAATACTATTACATACAATTACCTGCAGTTCAGGTGGGATGGATTCGAGAGCTTTCTGGATCACCCTGCATCCGTACATCTGGAGGGCTAGGGGTAAGACGTGGCCCCTGATCCGTTGGGCAAGTGCCTGCTTCTGCTCAGGGAGGCCAAACTCAAAGAACTTCTGGATGACATAGTTGCCAAAGACATCGGTCATCAGGCTGTAGGCTGCACCCAGGATCTCGCTGAAGACCATCTGTCGTTCAGTTGGAGTAGCACGCTCCAGCTTTTGCTGTATGAAGCGCGACCCATGTTGGTCCTGTGAAAAGAAACAGAGGGAAAATAGGTTTTGTTAGTCCTTACATTGTTAGGAATGCAAAAGTTGTAACAACTTCCCACAAAAAGCAAAGACATTGAAAAGGAGTTCAAAACAAGAAAAGATAACCTTTGACACTCCTGTTAGCTGATCATAGATGCAACAACAAAAATCTATTATCATCCAATCTATGAAATTGACCAACACCATGTATTCCCATTACCTTTTTGAAACATCTTGTATGATCACTTATCTAATCTATGCATGATCAATCAGAGACTAAATTGCAAGTAGAAAGAATTCACTTATTCAAGGTTTAGAGAATCGTAAATCTCTCTAGAACACTATCAAGAGTAAGCATTAATCAGTAAGGAGACAAAATTGAAAATGGGCCTTACCTGAGAGAACTCTACAATGTGGCTGACAAGGTCTCGGAGCTGCAGGTTTGGGAAGCGGTTGTTGCGGAAATCCTCCAGGAGCCTGCTGCGACCGGGTGCGCTCTTCTCCATGTAGGCTGTACTGCGGAGGCTGCGGGGAGGGAACAGGGTGTTGGAGCCCCACCCTGAACCACTGGTACTGGAGGAGGTTGATCCACTGCGGTATTTGACTTCCCCACCTGGTCATGAATACAAGCGTCAATAAAGTCAGTCAGACTAGTCCCTTACAAATTCCTTATTCATGCAATCATTGCTATTGTTCAAGTTGCTCATCATATTTTTTGCATCCTCATTTTAATTGTCCATAATATTATACTGTTCAACAAACTCTTCCCAGACATTATATTATAAAAAAGTAGAGACTTGATATAAAAAGTTCATGTTTGACAACAAAGAGTGGACTGTCTTGCCACTTCTATTTTGAGCAATTTTCTTGAACATCAAGACAATGTCTTGTGACAAACTTCTGCACAGGAGCATGCCATTACATGTACATACACATGCATCTAAACTTTATTACTTTGTCACATATTCTGTACAACAAGAAACTTCCGCATGCAGAAAAATGTCCATATATCAAAGAATTTTAATGAAATAATTGATTATAAAACACTCCATGTTTTTTAAATATGCAAAAGTGTTTATTTTGGGGGGTTTTGTTTTGTTTTTTTTGTTTTGTTTTTGTTTTGTTTCGTTTTGTTTTTGTTTTTTTTTTTGGGGGGGGGTTGTTATTCATGACAGAATATGTCTGCATTATTTGCTCGATTAAAGATAAACAAGATTATCATGAAAGGTATCAGGTCATGTTATACATCCCACATCAAATTGTCTGCAAACATGCCTAATACATGAATCCCATAGAGGAATCTGTAAGAACTAAGATTGCTCCTTTGGTAATCAATCAAAAACAGGTTGTGTGGCAACATATTAATTGTAGGTGTAATGCTGCAATAAAAATATTGTATTTCTCATACTAAACTTGCTGTTTGTATGCTTTGTGGTTTATTTGTTTGTTTTTTTTGTTTTAATCAAAATGCTTCATGAGTGTGTTAGGAACATAAATAAACACTTCACACAAAATTATCTGTCAAATTAAATAAGGAAGAAATAATTTGAAGTAAGTTCACTTCATCACTTTGAAATAGGAAAAGATATGGAAACTAGAGGTGAATCAAGTGAAACACATCAAACTCTAAAAGCAAAATCTTGTGCAATAATACAAGTTCATCTGTTAATACCAAACAACAGCATTGGATTAATCACTACAGAGAAACACAACACTGCAAACTTTGGTTAGTACATGTAACATACTGAAATTGATCCATATGGGCCTTTGGCTACAAAATCCAACTACATCCAACTCTAAAGCTCAGTTGCCTGTTCATCCAGAATGCAACGGTACACGAAGGCACCAAACGCCTAGTTGAAATCATAATGCTTAAGATATATGCAATTAACTCCATAATTCTTCAAATATGCAATGAATCCATACGTACAACTGTCATACAAGGTAAGGGCCGGTGAGTGGGTCAGATGGATAGGAGGGGTGGGTCGAATGGGGAGGGCGGGTGGGTCAGATGTGGAGAGCAGGTGGGTCAGGGGTCGGTGAAAACAGAAGAGCGAGCGACAGACAGGAATACTTGCATCGGTTTTATATCGTTGCTCTAAAGATCTAGAAATATGGCCATCAGAGTAGAGTAGCTCTCTCTCTTTTGTACTGATGAATTACATTTAAGAATTAAAATCATTAATTTTGCATACTGTTCCCCTTGAAAGAAAGATATCAGGCAACATTTCCGTCCTGTAAGCCTTCAAGGGGATGCCTCAAATTGCCAAAATGTACGTCATCTATAGCTCATTTTGTTAGTAACTATGGATGCAAGTAAGGTACCACTTCAGTCATTATTTACATTTCCAACACTTTTCAATACTCTTGCATAAACATACACATGCTTCCAAAAATAATAAGCGACATTGTCTCTTTTTGCAGGGTGGCTTCATGAGTGATTTCTACACTGTTTTACAAGAAGGTCCTGATATCTTCATCAATGTCCAATATATTTTATGCTCCTACCAAAACAGTCTCTTTTCTATAGATTTCATACCCAACAAACAGTAGTGATGCGATGCATGCAAATTCCAGAATATGATAAAAAATGTACAAAAGGGTAACAGAGGAGGTGACTTGTAATTTAGAACTGAAAGGAAAGGCAATGCAGTGATGGCAAGGCAAAGAGAAAGAATGACAGGATTGGGATTGGAGTGAGTAAAGGGGGCAAAGGAGATTGGGATTGGAGTGAGTAAAGGGGGCAAAGGAGGGGCTTAAGAGGGGAGGGCTGTGGAAGGGGAGGGGCTGTAGGAGGGGAGGGGCTGTGGAAGGGGAAGGACAGTGGAAGGGGAGGGGGTGGGGTAGCAGGAGAACTACTGGGATGGGTAATGATTTTTACAGGAGGGAGTAGATAGGGAAAAGTATTGCTTGCCTGGGGATGGAACCGAGTATGACATTTGGTCCATACTGAATGGTGCGTTGGTGCCGAGTGCCCGGTTGCCCCACTCATTCTTTTGCCTGGACCATGTAGCGCCGGGCCCTGTTAGTAGGTTATCTGAAAACAGCAAATGATCAACGTTTTTGTTTTCTACTCCTTCGTCTCGTCTTACTAGCTTATTTTCCTTCTGGGTCTAACTCTCTATGCACCATATATACTTTCAGAGAAAAGACGTCTCATTGTGAAACTCATTTACAGCACAAGCCTGCAGAAACATATCCTGAAGAACAACAAGCTAAAAAAATGTCACACTCTCTTTGATTTCATACATTTAGAAATGGATTCTATCCACAAGAATTTATATAATTTTTCTCAATGCTTCAAGACAAAACGTGAGAACACATCTGTAAAGGCATCACACTGTATGCCGTTATTAATCCTACTGTACTATATATGGTGCATAGAACAGCAGGGTTGTTTTTTCTCCTTCCACACTCTCTGTGTAACCCTACACGAAAACCCACAACAAACACTCTGAAAGGAAACTTTTGCAATGAGACAAAATCAAAATCCTGTGTAAACAACCCCAATTGTAGAAATATTCAAAAATAGAAAGATTATCTCAAGTAAATTTGAACACATCTAAATAGATACTCCATCATAAGAAAAATAAAAAAGAAATTTGCACTGAATGACTGAGAACTGTTGGTTGGATGAATGAGTGTTATTAGAATGAACTATCTAATGCATCAACAACTTCAACAAAAACAACAATAACTGGTGTAAGTATTTCAAGTGAAAGAGCCACACATTTCCTCCAAGAAATATAGTGAAAAGTAAATGATAATCTGTAAGCTTTTAAGAGAGAACTCAAACTATCTGTTCACTTGGTTGAATTGTAAATACATATGATTATTACGTACTAATTTCAGTTATTAATTTCTTTTGTATTGAATGACTAAGATTGAAAATGCCTGATCACTTCATGCATTTTGGTGCATTTACAACATATTGTTTGTCTTCATTGTTCTTTTCTTGAAACTCAAGTAAGACTGTTATTCATCTTTGCCCATTATCATTAAGAACCCATCATGACATTAGGGTACTCTGGTGAATTATACATTTCAAGTACGTTTTGAGACGCATGTATTCTCATATTGAGTAATCAACCAATTACTCCTTGTACAATTAAAAATGTCAAGCTCCTTACAATTTGTTAAAAATTTAATTCTGCCTGTATTTCAATATTGTATTCAAGATTTTTGTCCCCTTTTTTTCTTCTTCAAAACTTCATAACTCATGAGCTCCCAAGGACAGCTAATAACTGCTGGGATCCACTAAATCGTGTCCACTGTGGTTAAGGGGAAGACTAACAAGCCGTTTTGAGCTTTCTCTCATTGAAGATAGAGGCAATAAAGCACACAGAAAACACACACAACACTAGAACACAACACATCAAGAGCAAACACTTACCAAAGTCAGCTGGAATGTTGCGAATATGAAAGAAAGGTGAAAGAAATATATATGTATTGATTACAAAAAAACAGGTTAATTTCACATAAAGCGATGCACTGCTTAATGATTTGTGTTATTGATTTCTACATTACTAAGCTATACTACGGTATACACAAAATACATTACTACTGTAAGAGGAATTTCAAAGCTCAATAATAGACAATGTATCTTCTGTTCTTACAACTTCAATGAGTTTTCTAGACAAGAAAATATGTAACATCTGAAACTAAAGCTTCAGAAAGAACACACTGGTCCACGTCTTTGATTCTATCTATGTTCAGGATTACAGGAATTGTCTTAGTACATGAATATTTCTATGGTCATATCATACAGGGGGTGGGTGGGTGGGGCAGAAGAATTCTCAAACTCACATGACAGGAAGCAAGTCTATCACATAAACACCACTCATACTTCCTACATAACTTCTGGGTAAAGACAAATACATCAGCAATAAATCTGCTTGCTGGAAACTGCTTGTTGCTGAGATTTCTGAAAACTGTACCCTTGAAGTGGGAAAAAGTCAAACTTGCACGGGCATTCAATAGCAGGTTGCTAATAGCTCACTTGTCTGGGGCAAACAAAACAAACTAACTTGGCCAGCATTCATTGTTGAGATATTGTCTTCAAATTTGTATTAGAAATTGGAGTTTGGAATAGTGTTATAATGCCAAAATGTTTTCATTTATAGACAAGATAGAGGTTTACTTACCAAGTCCTAGCCCTATGTTCTGGGACGGAGGAGGGGTAAGCGATCCACCTGTGTGGGTGGGGGAGATGATGGGACCAAGCTGGGGTGAGCTGCCATAGAACTGGCTCATTCCTAGCCCTCTCTTGTAGTCAGAGCTACCGCCCAGTGAGTCGCGGCGCTGGATTGGAGTGTCCGCTCCCGAGCCGCTTAGTCCTGAAATGGCAGAAATAGATTATATCGAGGGTTCAGTCTAAGGCATGTAAGGTACAGGTCTTAGAGATCCAAAATCAATATATTTAGAGATAAATAACAGAAATAGCACACATGAGAACTAAGATATAGCTTCCCCTTACAAAAGCATGATCTGTTGAACAGCCCCCTCTCTCATGAGAAAAGAGGAAACAAATGATATGAATGAAACTTCCTGGACAAGTTTATTTTAAAAAAGTCTGTACCTAAATTGATTTATCCCATTCCTAAAATCAGTAAAAATAATCAAGTTAGCTTTTTCTGGATAACTACTAGCTATTTTCTAAAATTCCCACATATATGAGAGAATCGTAAGATATTGAAAACCTCATTTAAGTTAAGTATTGAAATCTGCCTGCTGTTGACAGTAAAATACATTGGACGTAGCAACAAGCCATGTTCAATGACATGACCAACAAGAACCTTGGGTGCACTATGAAATCATCAAAAGAGGTCTATGATCTTACCACTGTTGAAGACGGAGCTACTCTGGCCGGCGTAGGAGCCTAGTCCACCGCCGTTGTTCTGCTGATTGGAGGCCATCTGTTGGCTGTTGGTATAGAGGGACATGGAGGCGGCATTGTGGCCCTGTCCTTGGCCCTGCCCGGGCTGGGGTTGGGGTTGCTGCTGGGGCTGGGCTCCCACCATCCGGAAGTTACCATTGGTGCCAGTGAATCCATTAGCTTGCACTGTGGGTTCAGAAAGGCATGAAAGTGAATTGATTGAAGGTGTTAGCCATACATTTGGATGAACCAGGACAAAATTTCAATTTCAGAGCCAGCATAAGGTTAATGGGTACATCTTTTGAAGAAGGTAACATCTCAAACTAATCAATTTACACTTGCAACATTTAAGTATATCATTGTAAGTGCAAGTATACCAAATAACATACGTCATGAACATTTATAATGTAAGGAACTGAACAAAAATTGATAAAAGGTTTGTTTTATATACTAGTCCAATTGGTAACTTCAACAATTGATGCAACAATCAATAACCATAAACCCAATTGCAACCCCATCTGAGCACCAACGCCTTAGAAAATGATGTAAAACCCCTTGACATGACGTATCAATCTTGGGTCATCATGTGATCAACAATGAAGGATCTTTACCTGTTTGAGCACCACTGACGATGACAGGTGCTGGGGACACCAGCCTGACAGGAGCTCCCATGCCTGGTCTCTGGCCTAGATTGATTAGGGCTCCAGTCTGGTCATAATAGGTGATTACTTGATAACCGGCTGCATACAATACACAAAAACACATGACATTGGGTAAAGAGACATACATGATACCGAAGTGCTGTAGCAATCAATGTGACATAATGTAACCCAAATTGGAATACCACTTTCATTAACTAAATCTGAATAGATCCGGCCAATTATTGATGCCAAACTCCTGCAGCATGCGTAGCTAATATTACAATATATTCTCCAATAGCCAAATCTCAATAGAACATATCATTGCAACAGTGTACTGAAAATTAATGTGCTTACATTACATCTTTGCCATTGACAAAATTGAAGGTTGGACAAGTACTCTTGCTATACCTATCCATGAAAATCATATCGGTATGTGAACTTCACTGTACCAAGATCATCCATTCAAGTGTGTGAATGCATACCTCAAAAACCCTCCAAAATCAACCTAGAAATCTCTCAAGGTGAAATTTTGAATACAGTGTCTTGTGTATGCTTTTACACAGAAGTTTTCAGGAAGAAAAAAATCTTAGTTTTCATAACGTAAGCTCCAGGGCTTCTCATGGTAACCATTTCTGCAAAATAGGAATGGTTTGGTAAGTGTAAATATGACACCATATATAACACACTAAAGGTAATACTGACCTGCTGGGAAGGGCATTCCCTGCTGAGCACCTGGCTGACCTGCCATCTGCTCTCCCTGACCCTGTGGGGTACCAGCTTGCTGTTGCTGTTGCTGTTGTTGTTGCTGCTGCTGTTGCTGCTGTTGTTGCTGTTGCTGCTGCTGCTGTTGTTGTTGTTGCTGTTGGGATGGGGTCATAGGTCGTCCACCATTCTGGGCCCTCTGCTGCTGTCCCTGTCCACCCTGCTGTAATGAATGTAGGTAGCGTGTTGATAAGAGATCTTAATGCAACCTAGAAATCATGCAACTTCATTTCAGACACTGTCTTCATGTAAATTATTCAACCAGCTTATGAGCCCTTAGGAACATGCGAGTTGGTCTGGTAGTAAGGTCTGCTCACTGTCTTTGCCTATAAACCCACTCTGCTGGACCCTAGCTTGAATTTCAATTCATTTCAAGTTCTGTCCTTAGATGTAATCAGACTTACTTAGATGGAATTTTGACTGCGCACAGTCGAAAATGATGCCTCCGTCATAGACCAATTTTATCAAACTAAAACAGAAGAAATATTTCAAATTCAAGTTTAATTGTAATCCATTAACAGGTTTTCAGAATATTGTGATTACCAGCAATTTCTCATACATATATGACCCTTTGATCTTTGACCTCATGACCCTAAAATCTACTCGGTTCATTGGCTCTGCAAGATGTCCAGAGTTAAATAGTAATCCATCTGTCAGTTCTAATATGAATGCGTTCACAAGCTATTTTTGCAAACATAATGAGCCAATGACCTTTGACCTGATGACCCAAGAATGTACTCAGTTCATTGGCTCTGCAAGATACATACATGATCTAAATTTGGCAGGAATCCATCATTCTGTTCTAATGATAATGCAATCAAAAGCTATTTTTGCATACATTATGAGCCCTGTGACCTTTGACCTTGACCTCATGACCCCAAAAATCTACTCAGTTCATCGGCTCTGCAAGTAACATACATGACCTATGTTTGGCAGGAATCCATCAATCGGTTCTTCAGATAACTCAATAACAAGCTGTTTTTGCATACATAATGAGCCCTGTGACCTTTGACCTTGTGACCCCAAAATCTAATCAGTTCATTGGCTCTGCAAGATACATACATGACCCAAGTTTGGTGGGAATCCGTCAATCGGTTCTTGAGATAACTTGATCACGAGAACGGGACGTACTGACGTACAGACGTACGGGCGGAGGGACAACCCGAAAACATAATGCCTCCGGCTACTTCGTAACTGAGGCATAAAAAGTAATTGAAAGATATCTATAAAACACACACACTACTAACTGGGTGGTCAAGTAGATGTACATTCTCATTTGCATTATCTACTCTAATCAGTACTTTGAAACGCCATTATCAGTCATCATTTATCATGTATTTTTCATTACTATTATCATTCTTACTACTGCTAACTGTTGCTGTTGCTGTTTCCCTGTCAATTATCATCACTTCTGCTATCATTCTGATATATCTACTCCTACAACCACTATAATCATTCAAAAACCATCAACTGTAGAACAATGCTAACCTGTTGTGCTTGTTGGTTAGCAGCTGCAGCTGCTTGTTGCTGCTGCAGTCCGGGTGGCAGAAGACCGACTGGGTACACAGCACTCCAGGGTGTAACACCGTATGCATACTGGGGAGGCATCACTGCCGGACCGCCTGGATGATAACAAACCAAAAATAGCATCAAATATACAGATCATGGAGAAACCAAGGGTTATCGTACTCACAGTTGAAAGGAATGGTTACGGCGGGGATCAATGTAAAAATGGTTCAGGAAACACAGACTCTAAATTTTCACTCTGAACCCTGTAACTTCCTCCATATCAAAAGTGATATAGTGCACACAGAGCCTTATAATCCAACTCTGGTGCTAAGACTAAAATTGTAGATGGGCTAACAAAAAAGAGTGGAGCCATGCTTAAGGTTATGCCAATGAAGCCTGAACACTCACGATGTAATAATCTGGCTTGTACAATGCTAAAATGCATACAAATTTATCGTACACTTAGATAGCAACCGATCACTGCCAAAAGCAGCAGCACATATTCAACTCTTAACATTTTATTCAACGTAAATTTATTGTACACTCAAAGTTGGAAACAGATCACTGCCAAAAGCAGCAGCACATATTCAACTCTTAACATTTTATTCAACGTAAATTTATTGTACACTCAAAGTTGGAAACAGATCACTGCCAAAAGCAGCAGCACACTTTTTATTCAACTTACTTCAACCTCATGACTGAATTGATTATTTTCATTAATACAGTAATATGTATTTGATGAATGCGGATAACTCGTGCGCATAATGACCAATACAAAACATCCGATGCTTGTGTAAAATGAGAAGGGCCAACAAATACCTGCAACTGTGGCAATGCCAAGAGCATACGGGTCCTGTCCATTTGGAGCTGCTCCAGCGATAATGTACGGGTTGCCTGCCAGTGCTAAAAACAAATAGAATTGTTAAAATGAGCAAGATTCCACCTTGATGGCAACAAATTTAACAATTACTGCAGAATCTACAAGAAAATTATTGTATGATTTCCACTTATAATGTCCTACAGCTATTGCTATGGAGGAAAGTAATGGAAAAGAAACTTTTGGAACTGAAGCAATGACCATGCCATAATGCCCAGCAGAGGCAGATATTGGAGAGATTCAAGAAGCCATATCATTAACATCATCATCACCATCACTATAAGCCAACATCTTCTGGATTATCAATCATATGTAAAGAATCATTCCTGGTGTACATGACTTACCAAGCTGCTGTTGTTGAGCAGCGGCTAAGGCATACTGCTGCTGTGGAGTAAGCTGTTGGACTGCTATGGTCTGAGGGGTCTGTTGACGTTGCTGGAACATTTGCTGTAAGGGAATAAATCATGAACAGTTCTAATGTCAAAGGTGCCGGAACATACCAGTTTGTTTTGTACACGATCGTGTAATTGCGTAACATTAATTGATGTACATGTATACTGGATGGGAGGAAACATGATTCATGTCGGTTGTCAGCACTGTGAAAATAAGTTTCACACCTGCTGGTCAAGTGCAAAGCTAAATATTCACATCAGTGGACTTGCAACAGAGCTTTCCTTGGTCTGAAACAATGTCAGTGAATATTTTTAAATATCAAAAATGTAGATAATGGACTTTCAACATGTGCATTTGAATCCTCAGAACTAATTTACTTTTCCCAGATACACTTTTACCATCAGTGCCAATTTGGTTAGTAACAAAACAGCTCAAAAATTTTAGGACCAGTATACTGGTAGAGAGCTTTCCTCTTTGGATGCCTAACAGAAACCAAACAGAATGGTTGGACCCAATGCAATGGGGCAAATTAACCAATCAAAAGTGACCCTACTGCCTTGTTACCTGGGATTGGTCATAATTGATGTAACTAGGGCTGTCCATGCTGTGGGCCATCTGATTCCCTGCAGAGTAGTCAAACTGCAGGCCTTCCATGTTCCCGACGTTCTCCATGCCGGCCCCGGTGTCGATCTGCAAGGGGTTCTGGACGCCACCTTCTATGTAGGCCCCCTCAGAGGGCTGCTGGTGCTGTGGATGCTGGGGATGATGCTGATGAACTTTCTGGATCATGTTCTGTCGTTGCATGTCAGCCACCGAGGTAGCTGGCTGCTGCATCGCCACGTTCTTACCGTCCTCTGGTTCCGTTGGGGAAGCGTTGCGGCTACCAGGTGTGCGACTATAGAAGTAAAAAAAATATATATATACCTAATGTTAATCACAACTCTCTGCATATTATGAAACTCATCATCACAGTCTCCTACTTCCCATTAAACTATGGTACTGGACGCAATATTTTAGTCTTTGCTGATACTAGAGTTCACTGAACTTAACTTGAACATTTTGAAATACTCTGCTTTACATCTAGTAAACATACTAACTCCATAGATTGTAAAACAGGTTTGCATTTCAATATCACCTCATTTTCTTTCTTTCTTGGACATGTTCTTGAGCTTTCACTCTGGACCATTTTTCCTTTCCTGATGGTTCCACCAGTACTGCAGATTATACCATGCATACTTTTTCACAGAAGTAACGCTAGTTCCATTAGCACTTATGCGACTCCAAACTGACCCTACATCCAGGGCCAAACCTTGACCTTAACCCTAGTCTAACCGTTATCTTAACTGTAACAATGACCATGTTACATTGTACTGAAGCATTGTGGGATATTCTGTAGTTGAGTATAAGAAAGTTCCTTTGGTTCATTCAAGATGAGAACAAACATCTTGCTCAGGGAGTACAACGCCACTTACCTAAATGTGTTGGGATCCTCTTCAGGTTTTTGCTGGGGTACTGGATCTATGCCATTCTCTACTACTTCCTGCTTGTCTCCCTCTGCCTCAAAGGGCGACGGTGTCTTGCTCTTCTTGCCGTTGCCCTGGGACTGCTGGTTAGAATCACCTCCTTGTTGATGCTGTACACCACCACCATCCTAATATAAAAAGATGACAAACGATTAATGGATATAAAGCCAAGCCTTATGCTAAGACAGTTCTTAGACAGGAAAGTATGCCCAACTGAAATTTGTGGGTTACATGAAAAATATTTTTATGTTCATCTGTTAACCAACAGAATACAGTTAAGAATTTGGGGTACGATTTCAATTTTTGTCAGGTCTTTGTCAATATAACAAATAGTATTCATAACATAAATAAATACATGAAGGATACAAGTCTTAAAGCCAGCACTTTAAATCCAGTTGCGACTTATACAAAAATTTACTGGTGTAAATTATACCTTTTGCTATTATAAAACACTTTCAATATTTTCATGGATATTCAGACTTCTTTCAAAGCCATTTGGGAACTTCATATGGTGACTGGACAAACATTCTCAAAAGAATGACAGCAGGTCATTTTATTGAAAAAAGTGCTGATATTAGACCAAGCTGTCAATCGTGCTCTGTATAGGACACGTAAGTATAAACTAGGAATGAAAGAGAGAAAGAAAAGTTCATTACTTGACTTACAAATCCCGGCTTGAGTCTGTGGTGTTTCCCATCGATCTCTTTGCCCTGAGGAGAAGAGGCCAAGACGTATTCTGCCATGCTGAGCCCCAGGCCGCTGGTGTCCGAGCGGGGTGACATGACTGCATTCTCCTGGAACGTTCCCGTGCTAGGGGAGAGCTGTCGTCCTCGCTGTACCATGATGGGCTGTGATACCGAGTGGTCTGTGCATGGGAGCAAGAGAGTGAGCCAGAGCGGGTCAGAAACAGCACAGCAAAATGCGAGAATAGACAAAAACATGATTTCTTAAGTTTATCTTTTCAAACACCAACTGGTATTTTTTAATCACTATCTTCTTAGTACATCTCTCCTTCATACGTCAGAAACAGCATGGCAAAGTAATGGACGGGTAGAAAAAGGCATGGGGTCATGGAGACTGTTGACATTCTATAGAGAAGCCTATGTCAATTGAAGGAAATAAAATTTTCTTTCCATAAATCATCTAATATTTGTCAGACTATTGCTCTGGTGAGGAAGAAGCAACGGATGCCATTGAAATATGTAGCCTTGGAGTCTTGTCCAATTTTTGGTATAAATACTCACTGGAACCAGCTATTCCTGTCCCTCCTCCTACCCAGGCATTGGCTGCAGGCCATGGGGTGAACATGTCCTCATTTTTACTGTTCTCCTGTGAATCCCATAATTTCTGCAAGAAGAAAGTGACAGGAAGGAAGGGATCAGAACATCAATATTGTTATGAATAATAAGAAAAATCAAAATAAGCTGGTACCCATCATAATTGAAAAAAGGGGGGAACAAAAATTACAAACAAATCTAATGTACTGGCTGCAATAAACACTTAAAAGAATTATTAGAGTGACAACAATGTCCTCAACAAGTCTTAACAAGAGCAAATGAACATAAATGGGCAAGAGTAAGATATGTCCCATATGTTACCAAGTATTAATAAATTGTATAACAGGGTTAAGAACAAAATTGACCAAAAAAAAGGTTTTGTCTACTTCAAGCCCTTCTAGTGCATCAGTATGATACAGACATTGGATACACTAAAATTGTAGTTGTGGTCTGTAACATGTGGGACAAAATAGCTTGGCCTTGCAAAAACATGAAGTGGAATTTTACCTCATCCATATTCCTTGGTCTATTGTCCCTGTCTAGGTCCAGTGCATGGAACTCATTGGTCATCCTACTCACATCTCCTGCAGAGCGAACCTAAATAGACAAAGGAAGCAAAATAACATTTCCATGATCACCAAATAAGCAAGAAAGACTTCAGGAGTGTCATCAAACCTTATGCTAGGTTTACATTATGTTCCCGGCGTCCACGGCAATCTCGCTTCAGGCCACCGTGGACAAAATGGATGGACGTCTGACAACGCAGGGGGACTAAATGGTCAAAATGTGAAATTGTTTGCTTCATTGAAAATGTTGAAATTATTTCCTCATTTTGCAGTATCACCTTACATGTTCACTAGCACTTGCAACACTGGTTTTAAAAAAGTTTCCATGTAAAGACGGAAGATACCAGTCTGTACAAAGCATATATGCAGTTACTTGAGGAGAATCATTCATATCCCCAAACATGACGGGATGAACATCTCTAGGCAGGAAGGGAGCCTACAAAGGCATCATATGGCTTTATAGATTCACTCACCTGGTCAAGGACAGAGTCGTCCCCAACGGCCCATCTTTGCTTAGGAAACTGCCCTCCTGACTCGTTCATGGTGTTGCTGGGCCTCTGGTAGAAGTAACCTACTTGTGCGTCGTCTCGCGTGCGCTGTGGCTGTGCCATACGATTGTATCCCGGTCTCAACCCGCTGCTGTTAGAAAGTGCTTGACTGCCACCACTGTTGTTATTGCGAGCAGAATTCTCCCATTCAACATCATTCATTGTTTCCTTCTATGATACAGACCCGCTGCTTGTCGTGTCCTGCTTGAGCTGCTATGTACAATATATATATATGCAGGCACCACACATTAGGCCTGAAAAGAAAAGACAAAAGTACATATTCATTAGTTTTGAAAAGGAAATCAAAGTGAAAATTGTTATGAATGGTATCCGATTGTTTGAAGGAATACACAGCATGTAAGTCGCTATTTTTGTCCCTTTTAACACAAGAAGAATAGTATGGCTGCACACTACATATAAAACAAATAAAAGCTTCACTTGGAATATTCAAAATCATGTTTTGCATCCCTAATGAACCAAGGTATACATTAGGGCTGGGAATTTTCAGGTACCCGCCAAAATTTTGGGTAGGTACCCGAAAATGATTCAACAGAATTGTTAGATCTAAATGTTCCTATTAACATGCTGAAATTGTACCATTTATACTGTAGCAGCCAGATACTTTTAAATATACATGCATACCTTGGTTACTACAGTA